>JAYEPQ010000012.1:31597413-31717413 GCA_036321105.1 Dracaena cambodiana | reverse complement strand
GAAGAGTTGCCTTGACTTAGGTCTGCCTCTGGCCTAGATCAACCTAAGTTAAATGTTGACTAATCTGGCTAACGTTGAACTTGGTAAAATGAAATGGTTGAATAATTGAAAAATTAGATTATTCAGGAATACACATTGAATGCTGAGATTACGCATTGAATTTCTGGTAGTAGATCCATAATAAAAAAAGTTTTTGTGATTGTTCCAGAAGAAATGAAACAAAAGATACGGTAGAACTAGGACAGTTATTGTATGAGGTCTACCCAATGCTAGAGAAATCAAATAATTTTGTTGATAGATTTGAGTAATTAAACGTTTTATAAGTACTAAACTAGATTTATTGTCATAACCAAAAACTTCCACAAGTTCGTAAAAAATCGAACCATTTAACCCATGATTATGAGTGGTAGGTAGGTTTGAGGAACCGACGGGAGTTTACTCGACAAACTCCTGGCGGCGACGAAAC
This sequence comes from Dracaena cambodiana, assembly GCA_036321105.1. Lineage (NCBI taxonomy): Eukaryota > Viridiplantae > Streptophyta > Magnoliopsida > Asparagales > Asparagaceae > Dracaena > Dracaena cambodiana. The sequence continues at coordinate 31,716,947 of JAYEPQ010000012.1, read as the reverse complement.
CGGGGAGCCTTTTCGTTAGGTTAGCGCGGTTGACGTCTACCGCTTGACTTTTTTTTCTCCGAAGAACCAGATATGCCCGACAAAAATCCTAAAAAACCTTTTCACTCCCAATGTAGCCCGATCGCTTGCGTTTGGCCCTGCGTAGGTGTGCACTGGGGCTGACCGAAGCGAGTCTAAGCTGGGAATGCGCCATCACCAAACAGATTTTTACCAGACGTGGAGCTGACGTTTGGTTTCCGATGTGACCGATACAACGTCGACGGAGCCAGGAAAGAGGGGAGAAGCTCAAAGCCGGGAAGATGCCGAGCACGAATTCCGATTTAAAAGTTCTCCCATTTCGTCGAATTTTCCGAACACGTCATCAAAAACTCGACGCTCCCTTATGCCTTTGCACTCGAGGGCCAATCTTCGTCCGGCCCGAGGAAACCTTTGCACGCCTCCGTTACCTTTTGGGAGGCCTACGCCCCATAGAAACTGTCTACCTGAGACTGTCCCTTGGCCCGTAGATCCCGGTTCGACGTCTTCGGATCGAATGTAGGGCGTCGAGTCCCCCCCTCTCTCTGAGGACCATCCCACTCTGGAAGTGAGGGAATCGGAGCGAACAAGACGTCGAATCCTGCTCTTATTACTTGCTCTCGTCAGACGGAGAGCATGTTTGAGCTTATTTTCCTGCCTGTCTGCTGCTTTGTCTGACTCTCCCGACTAGGATGGAGGAGCTTTTTTGATGACATACATAAACTTTTGATCTCATTTTTTTGTCTAGTGATACGACACAGACTCTGAAGTATGAGCCAGCGGCGGGACTGTTGAGTCCTACCGTCGTTGCCTCGAGGGCTGGGGAGTTTCGATCGAGCTCTATTCCTACCAACCATGGAATTGACGAACACATCTATTCAGACAATGTAGCTACGACAATTCTTATCAATGAATAGATCTCTCTATTCTAATTGTAATTTATTTGACGAATGATGTTTCTTCTAAATGGATTTACTGTGGAGAGACAGAAAGAGCTCCTCGTCGCGATCGAAAAATCTTTTGAATGGATCCGCAGGGTCCCAAATGAATTGGCTTATTCGAAAAAATCCTTGTTCTTTGGAAGATCTATCTCGTGTCTGGTACTGCATGGTTCCACTCTGCAAGAACTCCGAATCATTCTCTTGAAGCTCATCCTCTTTATGATAAATGATCCGCTTGCCCCGTCGATTTCAATCTCAACAAAGAAAGAACTCAAATGAAAGCAACATTGCTTGTTGTCCTCTCTCTCTTTCTTTTTGCCTGCCTTGTGGAGGCACTTTTTTGCGAAGATTGGGTTCGGGGTTATTAGAAGAATTCTTTACGGAAGAAGAACAGGTTCGTTCTTTGATCTTTCTCAAAACAACTCCTTTTATTTTACCACATAAAGAACGTATTTGGTATTTGGATATTATCCGTATTAATGACTTAGTGAATCATTCATGATTGGTCATGAGACCTTTTAACTAGAAAATTTATGAAGAGGATCTGTGTGCGAATGTCGAGTCCAAAAAGCTTTGTCACGCAGGTAGAGTGTGACAGCGGCCTCCGTCGCGATGTGTTCGGGACTTGCGCTCCCAAGCAGTGGGAGGAGAATGTGATCTCCCCGACGGCGGGAGAAGAAAAAGGAAATAGGGCAACAACTCCTGACCACACCGAGTAAATCCTTAACCCTTCCTCCTCTTACTAATACTACAGAATGTTCTTGTGAATTGTGGCCAATACCAGGTATATAAGCAGTGATTTCAAATGTGGGGGTCCCCAACCGAAAGAGATGATGTTAAGGGGGAGTGGTATCCACTCCTGCTTACCCCAGTTCGCCACAGGAAAAGAATCTTCGAAAGCCAGCGCTTCCCACCGTTCTTTGGCCTGCATCAAAGGACGACGCACCAGCTGAAAGGGGTGTGACAGGTTGCCCGCTGGAACCATAAACTCGTGGGCGGATGAGGTTCCTTACACATTTTCTCTTTTCGTAAAGTAGCACGTTCCCGGATATCCTCGTAGAAGGTGCGTAGCATTTAGGCCACGGTAGCAAGTGTTCTGTAAGGAGCTTTGGGACGGAGAGAAAAGGCTCTTTGGTCTTGCTTGCCATCGTGCCTATTTTGGCAGTCAGTTTCAGATTGGTCAGGAAGTAACTCGTCGCCACAAACCCCGAGCGTAAGCTAGTGATGCTTTCGGCTACTGGACTCTCGCCATCTAGGGTGCAGCACTCCACTACTTCGCCTAGCAGCACGACGCTTGTATTGCTCTCCCACAACCCCGTTTTCACGTTTTAGGCTGCTCCCATTTCGCTCGCCGCTACTACGAGGATCGTGTGAGTGTGCAGTTATGCTTCGGATGCTTCGCCATGTTTCCGATCGACCCAGTTCCCGTTCTTTTCCGGTGCACTCGCGTTGTATCTCCGTGTGGATATGTACAATGAACAGTAGATAAGATTTTCCTACCCCTGCCCCTAAAAAAGAGACCCCCTTCTTCCTAAGCAAAGTAGTCATCTTTTTTTTTTCTTAACACCAATCGTATTAGTACTAGATAGAAATGGTAACTCCAACGATTTCCTTGTCCTCAACGCCTACTATTTTTCCCCCGGGGGATCTTTATAATTACCACTGCTTAGCTTTCAATTCGCCTCTGACCATCAAATTAAATGTGAATAACCCGTCCTCCTCTCTTTGAAACAAGGGGCGGTTCCGGTTCTGTGCGTGCTTCATGTCAGGATATCACTCGATATTTCCGGCACTCGATCGATCAATAAGCCGCCCGGCCCCCACGGGAATCTCCCATCAGGTGGAAAATTTCGGTCGATGACTCCGGATCCCGATGGCTCCGAACCAGCTCCCCTGCTTTTTGGAGTTCCATCATATACAATAGTGGCATCGTGGTTTCAAGCCAGAAAGCGGTCAGTAGTCACTCTCCGTCGGGATTCACTCGAAGGTATGATGACTAGGAAAACCTGCTCGGAGTTTGAAGAAGGGGAAGGGGCCCTCGACCCGCAACAGGTAGAGGAGGATTTATTCAATCACATAGTTTGGGCTCCTAGAATATGGCGCCCTTGTGGCAATCTATTTGATTGTATCGAAAGGCCCGACACCGTTCGAGTTGAGGATAGGAAGCTCTATTTGATCGAAGGAAACAACCGGTATCCACCCCTACTTCAAGAACGCAAGCAAAGCGGGAGCTCGGGCATTGAACTATTCAATCGACGCAAGAGAAAGGAGGCAAAGAGAGGGTTTTTCCGGAAAACGCCTAGGGAGCGAACCGAAAAGCTCAGCTTTGCGGAGCGGACCAATCTTCCGTACCACACGGACTGCATTGGAAAAGCCAACCTCTTCCTCCCAACATCCTAGGGAGGGTTCTGGGACCGACGGCACATGATCGAAATCAAAAGGTTGGGGTCTGCCCCTGTGCCCTTCGACGCACAGAAAAAAGCCAACCCGTGAAGGATCTCCTCCACAAGTAAATAATAAAGCAACATTTTTCGTCACCATACAACTCCCAGACGAACGGGCCGTGGTGGTTTATCTCCGCGAGTTGAAGGAAATTGTTGATTCCTTGACTGCAATTAACTCGCCAATTTCAAACAAAGATTTGTCCCTATCGGTCCCCTTGCGGGCGCCATGGAAGTACATGCCACTCAGCCAAAGAAAGATAATAGAGAGTTGACCGAAATGAGCACTAAATACTTTTCGAGAGATCTCCTCCAAATCGCTAGTATGACTATCGAAATCGTGAGCATCAGCATGTAAGTTCCAGATCCAAGTGGTAGTATCAGGGCCCTTGGCTATTGTTCTTCACGGCGAGACGAGCCGTTTATCATTACAATAGGTGTCAAGTGGAAGTGCAGTGATGTATGCAGCTGAGGCATCCTAACAGACCGAGAGATTTGAACCTTGTTCCTACACGACCTGATCAATTCGATCAGGCACTCGCCAAGGTTCACGCCTCACAAGAAAGAGATGCGAGTGCTCCCGTCGGTCTTACAGACAGGGGCGAAAACAAGAGAGGAAAATAGGCTGTCGATCTGTTTTGCTTGAAAATCGTCACAGCCTAACCACGACAAAAATGCGAGATGAGTACTCAACTTGCCCAACCTGCCTCTTCCACTGGACCTCGTCTTTCGACAGAGCAGCAGCTATCCGAGCCCTGCAAGCCGAATATAACCGTCGTTTCCTGGGCCAAGTCAGCCCATGGTCATCAAAGACGTAAATCCAATCGTCTTTTCTCCTCTGACGACATGAGCCACATGCTCCGTCAGCTAAAGTGGGATTCGTCCTCTTGCACTAGGGAAGTGCATGAATCGGTTGAATAAGAGAGTGCCATTGACGAAGGGACGTCACTGAAGAGGATTCTATCAAAGAGGGGAAGCAAGCCGGGAAAAAAAAGTCCAATACTCGACAGTAAACCGGAATAATGAGACAGGAGAAAAAAAGGTTCGAAAAGGCTTCAAGCCTAGAACGATCGTTTTGATGCAGTTTAGGTCAAAGACAAAGACCACACACAACCAAAGATGCTTCTTCTATTCTTTTCCCTGGCGCAGCTGGGCCATCCTGGACGTCGAACCGGTCTCCAGACCTCGCCCGTTTTGCGAAGTAAATCATCGCACCTACGATCCAACAGAGAGGGAGAGAATCAATAGATTCTTTTTCGGGAGCGATTCATCCTTTCCGAACGCAGCATACAACTCTCCGTTGTACTGCGCTCTTCGACGTGTGATTTAGAACCTCGACATCCTATCGACGCAAGGGATTCTTCGTCGGAGATCGGTAGGAAATACCATTCCGGCACAATATGAGGCGGGGTGGGCATCGGATTAGCAGGTATATAATTGTCGGGATGCCCCGGTTGTCATTGATCAAGAAGGAAATCCAAAGGGAACTCGAGTTTTTGGCGCGATTGCTCGGGAATTGAGACAGTTGAATTTATTGCTTTGTCGGAACTCGTCACCGTCGCGTCGCTTCATCTCGCTTCTCTCGTATGGCATTCTTTCTTTAGGGAAGACGTTGTAGGGATCCCAGATGATGGAACCCTAGGAGAGCCGCCGACTCCAACAATCGTCCATGTACGATCCATACTAGATCTGACCAACTACCCAGACTCGATGATACTTCCATCCGTCAATCGACGGCGTAGAGCAAAGGAGAACCGAACCCTGCAATGATTATGACGAGCCCGACGCGAGTCTTCCGTCAGTTTACTGGAAGTGCTTTGGAAGGTTGTAATTTCTTAACCGCTGCAGTTTCTACCCCTGCGAACAGTTTAGCACATTCTTTGTTGCTACTATGGGGCCCTGAAGCACAAGGAGATTTTACTCGTTGGTGTCCGACCGCTCAGACTTTACGAGGAAGTCCACGTAGACTTGACGAGAACGTCGTTTGACGAGTTCCGTGTAGCGGGGATTCATCAGTCGTTTGACGGAGAGATTCGCCTACGGCGGTCCCCTGGACATAGTCCTTTCAGGCAGTGGCCGTTTAGTCCATGGTCTTACCCCCGAGGTGCCTTATCCCGACGCAGGCGGGGTGGCGACCTCGTCACGTTTACGCCTAGGCCCTCAATTTGCCTCTAGCCTTACTCCTGCCTTTCCTCATTTGACGCCCGTGGGTCTTTCCCTTGCGGCTGGATCGACTGAAACTGCCGTCGACTACTGCCTCAGGTGCTTTGGCCAAACCTTCCCGTCGATGTGAACTCTTGGGGAAGATCAGCCTGTTATCCCTAGAGTAACTTTTATCCGTTGAGCGACGGCCCTTCCACTCGGCACCGTCGGATCACTAAGGCCGACTTTCGTCCCTGCTCGACTGGTGGGTCTTGCAGTCAAGCTCCCTTATGCCTTTGCACTCCAACACCTATTATGCAAGGAATCATTGACTTACATCACGATATCTTTTTCTTCCTCATTCTGATTTTGGTTTTCGTATCACGGATCTTGGTTCGCGCTTTAAGCTGAACAAGCACAGCTCCATCAGACTTCGAACTGAAACGCTTCCAGCAAACAAATGACAACAATAGCACACAGTCCAGTCCCCGTCACCGAAGAATCGGAACGCCGCGGAAGCTGCGCCCGTATGGAGCATCCGGAATTTCGACAGAGGGAAAGTGGCTACCCGACGACCCAAAGCGACGCCTATTGAGAAGCTGACGAATCCCGTGAGCCGTCGTGACTAGAGCACCGAAAGGTTGCCTGTGGGACGGTCTTCTGTCGATTAGAGCATCTGAAGAGGGTGGGAGATATCTTTGACCTAAATCCTTCATATAGGGAAGGTCAAGCACACGACGGAGTAAGCGACGATGGCCGGGTAAACTAATGAGTTCGGATATTAATGAACTCTATAGAAGAGTTATCTATCGTAAGAGCAGCTTTTGCCAAAACTCTAGCAGTTTCTTGAAAACTTGCTTCGGATATGAAACTTTGAGTATTCAGAGATGCCCTCGTTATTCCCAATAAAATTGCCCGATAACAGATTGCTTCGTCTAAAGCACGTCCTGCTCATTCCGCTCGCAACAATCCGATTAGTTCTCCAGGTAAAAAAACATTAGACATTCCATCTTCTGAAACCAACACTTTTGATGTTACTTGCCCGTCTATGGGCAGCCGACGTACGCAATAGACGTCGGGAGTTGAATATCCAGTCGTCGACGAGTGTTTTTTTTTTAGCTCGACGAAAAAATGACTTCACAGGGGCACATGACTACTTCGATCTTTGCCTTTTTGATGAATTGCACGAAGCGGGCATAAAGGGAACCCAACGGCCATATTCTTCTCCAATCTGAGTTTTGCTCAAGTCTCGAATAAATTCAAGGACATATTCGAAGAAATTCAATGGATTAGTTCGATCCAAAACTTGAGATAAGGGGTGGTCGTTCGCCCATAAATAAATGGACCATTTGTTACGGAGACACAAGACAAACCTTTCCCAACGTCAAAGAATTTTTTCTGCGACGAGTCAATTCATCTCGAGGCTTTCAAAGAATGCATTTCACATCACTAGAAAGATGGAGGCAGCTCCGTCAAGCCCACCGAATTCTCCTTGTGCTTCATGACTGGTTTGTCTTACCTTCAGAGCATTATTCGCCTACCTTCGCCTGTGACTCTGCTTGCTTCGCCTTCCAATCAGAAACTGACGGGATTGGACATTCGCTGGTGAAACCTTACTGAACTGAGGTGTGGTATCCGCGCGACGAGGGCTTCTTCTTTCGCCGCTTCCGCTCCTTCGAGATCGGCTAATGCTCCCAGGTTGATGCGATGTATTCCACCAGTTGACTGGAGACTTTATTATTGGTATATCGATCGGTCCAGCACGGATTGAAATAGGAGCCGGTTCGACAGGAAGCTTTTGAAAACGGCTGTTCGCCCATTAAAGCGGTACGTGAGCTGGGTTCAGAACGTCATGAGACAGTTCAGTCCATATCCGGTGCGGGCTTCCGAGAAAGCCTGAAGTCTTTCCTGGCGAGGTGATGGCTCACCGTTTAACTAGCCGAGGTGAAACTTCCCTCCCGCCAAAGGAAGACACGATCCCGCGCGATAGCTGAAGTATAGGGCCCGTGCCACATCGACGAACCCAAGCGGGAACCTTCCCCGGCAAGCCGGGGCCTATAGAATAACTTTTTATTTGATTGATAATTATATGAAGCAGAAGATATTTTAGCCATTTGCATCAAGCTCAAACTTCCTTCTTGCATACGTGCTCCCCCAGAAGCACACACAATAATGACAGGTAGAGATCGATTAGTAGCATACTCGATCAAACGGGTAAATTCTTTTTTTTTTCTTTTATATTGGTCCATAACCTAGGGAAATTACCTAGGGAAGTCTTAGTCTTCTTTTTTCAGCGGATAATACAGATAGTGTTAATATTAAAAAAAAAAGTAAGTGGACGATTTCCTTTTATGCGGTTTGGGAGGGCGTCGGTTCCCTGGGACTGGCTATTCCTGGTGAAATTTCAGTCAATCAGAAAGCTCAGAGTTGCAACATGGACTGCATAGCCGTCTTCTGTAGTTCTCAACTTCGGAACTCGAAAGGAGTTTAAAGCAAGATGACATATACCGAGCTGAGCCGACAGCTGGGCTGGGTACGATGATGGGCGAGAGAGGGAAAAAAAAACCTTCGGGATGGATCGGGAAAAGTGACCTCCGGCTCAGCCCCCACGACTTCCTTCCCGAGTACGCCTCTCGAAGCCTGCGACCATGTATGCAGCGATTGATATGGAGACTCTGTCTACTGGTTCCACGGGATTCACTCATCCCCGTTCACAGGACGTTGACGGAAGTGGCACAATCTCCAGGAAGCTCGACAGTCCCGACGCTTTTAAAAGTCTCGTCAGATTCATTTCCCTTAATAACACACTGCCAGTGCCCTCTCCCCCACCAGAGTCTCGTTTCGCTGAAACCCCAGCCTCATTACCAGATTTGCTCTCATTGCTCCCGTTGCTGACACCAGGACATCTCCATCAAAGAAAACTACCCCCGTCATCGATGCATATCACATGCCCGGTCCGTTCGCTTACACTCACTGCTCTGCTCATCCGTTCCGACAACGGCCCCGCTGTTCGTGGTCTTGCAAAGACTCCGCAGATCATCCTCATGTAGGAGGTGAGGGGCGCGCGAGACGGGGGTAGACCCTCGGCGTCCCCGTCGGTGGAAGCCACCAAAACAGGTTTAGGGAATTTGTCGGGGGTTGGGAAATTCTGAATTTCTCATTAGGGGGAAGCTCTGAACCCTTCACTGCTTCTCCGGACGATAACCCCTTGTGTGGTAATGTAAACTCTCTTGAGAAAAAGAGCTTTGCCCTTAACTGAAAAAGAATAAAGGCAAGAATCGACGTTTCTTACCCCGGGCGAAGAAATTTGTTGGTTTCCTGAAGCAATCCCTTTTTTGGCGCATGGCCAAACGATCTTTTATATATTTTTCCAGTAGTTATTTTAGGTACTATTGCATGTAATGTAGGCTTAGCAGTTCTAGAACCATCAATGATTGGCGAACCGGCGGAGCGGATGCAGTGAAGGCTCGTGAAATGGGGTGTCAGGGGGTGTCCCCATTCCGTGTGTCAACGGGCTTCTATCCGTCGATGAGGAAGGTGTAATAAACTTCTTCGATAAAGAGGAATCAGTAAAGAAAGAGAAAATGGATTCCGGAGGACGACGGAGATGAATTCGTCGAGCTTTGTGCGGGACACTAAACTATGAAAGCAGGATTTCTCTCCCGACGAAATGAAGTCTTCCTTTCCGGGTGAAGGTTTTTCAAGATAATTTAGGTCCACATTAAAGTATTTCGTAAGATTTTCCCTCATACGGTGAAGCGCGTCTACTAGGTCACATCTTCGGATTCGGACTCGCCAGGATGACGAGGTGCGTATGGATCCGGTAAACGACATAGAGGGATTCTGAGCCCTAGGAGACGATGGGGCAGGGGGAGATGATGGCCGTAGCCGTCGAGGCTGGGATCAACGTAGTCACGTCCGTCGAAGTCCCGTCGACAGTGCCTGCGCGTGGAGCTCCTGGAATGTCGATAGACCAAAAAAGGGATTTTCTCTCTCTCCCTCGAATATCGTAGTTTGGTTGGCTCCTATCGACGGAGAGGGCAAAAGAAAAGAAGAGCAGAATCAAAGTATAGTGTTGAACAAGTAGGTGTAACTGTTGAGTTCTATAGTAGCGAACTCAATGGAGTCAGTTATAGTGATCCTGCTACTGTGAAAAAATATGCTAGACGTTTTGGCACGGCCTGACAGGTCTACGTCACGCTTACCCCTGACGCGGGAAGGTACTCGTTGGCCTGCTCAGTGAACAGCCCAATTGGGACACGCTCCCTCGATGTCGGCTAGAGAGAGAGGAGCATCGACGGTTTAGCGCGGATCGTCGCTTCATGGTGTTGCATTTCAAATCACCGGAAACTAGACGATTGCACAGTTGGAATAGGAAGTCGTCAACGGTCCCCGGTGCGACATCGGGCAGAAGTCATCGATTGTCGGTCTCGATGTTGGCCCTTTCAGTCGGAAAACCTCGAGTGGGCATCGACGATACATAACCCCAACGATTTTCGTCATTTCAGCGGTTCAGGGGTTGCGGAAGGACCCCCCCAGCCTTTTTTGATGGGGGTTGCTAATCACTGACGTAGTCGATGGGACAGTTGCAGAAGCAATTCTGATCCATTCGTCTATGCCGTCGACGCTCTGGACCCGTCACCTCGGGATCGGTGGTTCGTGACCCTTCTCTCACTCCAGGCAGGCAGGCCTATATTTCTTGGTTTCAATAGGACTCCTTACGAGCGTTGTTTCCATCTACTATTATCTAAAAATAATCAAGTTATTAATGGCCTTCGTCGGCAGCCAATTTGTTCCTCTGGTTGGGAAGGCCGCTACACACACTCGATCTCAGAAAGATCGTACTCCGAGTTCCCACTCGTTGTGACCCACACACGGCTTCCGAGCGAATCAGGCATAACCAAAAGAATTGTGTAAAATATGTGAATTTATCTAGTTGAGGCATGTCGTCGGACCTGTCTTCAGTCCTTGCCTACAGAGTGTATCCAGCTACCCAACGCTTCCTTCTTTTCGACAAGACGTCTCCTTTTGTCTTCGATCGTCGACGTCCTCACCGCTTCCTGCTCCGGCTACTCTACGCTTTTTTCCGATTCCCTGCTTTTTTCCGGTTGAACTACCCTGTCTGCTGGGTAGCATGGTACCACTGGTGGATGAAGCCATGGGGCCGGTTGAAGGCCGTCGGACGTCGAATTGTTGCTGTTGAAAAGGTTACTATTTATTCTATTCCGTTAAAAATAACGGAGGAATTTTGTTCGTAAGAACAAAGAGAAGCAGATCTATTCTATACCCGATAAGTACCAATACGCAATGGCCCCACTGATTTGTTTTCGATCGGAGCATCAAGCAGCGCAACCCGGTTCTACTTGACTAAGCCCCGTGCTCGTCCGATGGAGGGAGTTTGCTTTACCCAACTCCCCTGAAAACCCTAGATCCGTCAGCTCGGTACTTTTATGGCTGGTGTCCCCACAGTGCCCCCTCCATGCTCTTTGCGTCGGAGGTTGGATGGGGAAGCACAAATTCCGACTGTCTCTGAGCAGCGGGGCTGATCCCTCCATTGGGCTTTCGTTTTCGAAAGCAGCTTACACTGGCATTCGTTGTAAGCCAATGTTATTCTTCCCATTTCTTCCTCCCCGAACGTCTAGCATTCTTCGTTGGATACAACCGCCTTTTCGTTACATCTCGGAATTGAGTGATGAATGGCCACTGCTTTCCTTTGTGTTACATGAAATGATGCCTCGGTACAGTCCGACGAAAGAATATTTTTCTTTCAGCACCTCCACGTCATATTCTTTGAATCGTCGAGTCTGCTCCTCAATCCCCTCCCCTGTCGGCGGTTCCAGCCGCTACTGAGGGAATGGAGCCACTTTCTGGTATTTAAACGCGTACACTCAAAAAATCTGTTGGACAAGCAGATTCACATCTCTTACAACCTACACAGTCCTCGGTTCTTGGCGCGGAAGCAATTTGCTTAGCTTTACATCCGTCCCAAGGTATCATTTCCAATACATCTGTGGGGCAGGCTCGCTGCTGGGCCGGAGACCCTTCCCAACCGTCGTGGAGTTCCCAAAAAGGCATACGCCCGTCGAGACGTCCATCTCGATGGGAGCTCCCCCCCCCCTCGAAAGGCAAAGGTCCGCCCCAGGAACTTTCCGAAAAAACCCTCTCTTTGCCTCCTTTCTCTTGCGTCGATTGAATAGTTCAATGCCCGAGCTCCCGCTTTGCTTGCGTTCTTCACTGGCTCTTCGATGCTCTTTTATGGGGTCTCCTACCGACAAATGACGTCTCTTAAATAGGCCTTTTTTTTAGACCGGATCGTCGGGTGGCCGTCAGTGCCTATTCAGATTCAAAACTTCCGATGTTGGTCCCTACTTCCTGTCAAACTGACGTCTCGACATTCTCAATGTCAGAAATGACGGACCATTTCTTGAATCATCGATAAGAACTAATAATAATTCAAGTTTCATTCAAATTAATCATTTTGGCTGACTGTTTTTACATAGATGATAAGTAAAAAAGCAGTAGGAACTAGAATGAACAGTGCAGTAGCAATAAGTGCGAGAATATTGACTTCCATAATCTAATCTAGCTAATCAGACGCGAGCCCCTCCTCGGGCGGATTCCTCCTTTTGCTCCTCAGCCTACGGGGTATTAGAGACAAGTAAATCCCTTACGAGTCCAAAAGTATTCCTTTAAGGGGGGATTCGTCATTTGAAGGGAAGCAGACTACTCAAGAATTTCACATTTCAATTTTGTCGTAAATAAGTCATTCAGAAAGTCAAAAGAAAAATGAAAGGTTGATCCTTACTGGAAACTTGAGTAAGGAGTAGTTCTTTGTAGGGTTTTCTTTTTTTTCTCGAACAAAGTAAAAAAATAAAGAACTCCCTTCTTTATTTGATGTAACTACTTGAGCCGGATGAGAGGAAACCTTCACGTCCGATTTTGAAGGGGGGAATTCAATATAAACCTATCTCAATTTTTCTTTTGCTAGGCCCATAGCGAAAAAACCTACTTTCTTACGATTACGAGGGCAGGTTGAGAAAGAGATTTGCTGCTTTCGTCACTCTGTAGCTTAGAAAGAGTTTAATTCCTTTTGCTAACTTCCCATCTCCGAGGTAATCGTACCGCTATCCCAATAGGAAAACTAGTTACCGCTCTGTGGGAAGATAAGAGACTTTGCTGCTTTTACTCGGATTTAATCATGCAACTTTCTTTGGATCGTACGGATGCCGAGCGCACTTTATAGACGTCGGGATTGAGGCTCGGTCTGTCTGATGCTTTTTTAGCTGTATCAGAGGTAAAGAGCGAATGATGCTTTCTGCTGAGGAAAGGTCGGAAAACTCGTCGGCGGAAAATTTTTCATAGGGGAGCAGTTGATTTATGATATTTTTAGCTAAGTTAAATTACAATATGTATATGTACATATATTAGATGTACATATAGATAGCACTCTATTTCTTTTAGTTTGATTTCCCATCTCAAGAAGTCATTGATTGAACAATTAACGGATGATCCGCGGAGTTAAGTTATGAACGGATCGGGTTGAGCTGCTATTCTAATGTTGCTTGCTATTTGAAGAGTGGATCTGTGCTGGGATGGATTCGTTGGACCACTTTCTTTTTCATCTGATGTCAGATGGGAAGTGGGTCAGTCTGGTTCGAATCGACAGAACGGAATTCGGTTCGACAGGGTAGCGTTCGCCCGACGAATAAAAAGGAAAGCCTTGCCATCCCGACGACGGCAAAAAAGGTGGTCCGGAAGCTTCCTCTCTCCCAGCAAGCGTGATTCCTGTTGAATCATATACTCGGGGGGTGGCGCGGGGCGGACGATTTCCAAACGGACTCCTCATTCATTAGATAGAGGGTTCGCTTGCTCTTTGAAGAGTGGATTTGTGCTGAGATGGATTCGTTGGACCACTTTCTTTTTCATCTGATGTCAGATGGGAAGTGGGTCAGTCTGGTTCGAATTGACGGAACGGAATTCGGTTCAACAGGGTAGCGTTCGCCCGACGAATAAAAAGGAAAGCCTTGCCATCCCGACGACGGCAAAAGGTGGTCCGGAAGCTTCCTCTCTCCCAGCAAGCGTGATTCCTGTTGAATCATATACTCGGGGGGTGGCGCGGGGCGGACGATTTCCAAACGGACTCCTCATTCATTAGACAGAGGGTTCGACGACGTCAGCCGAGCTTCCGCGAAGCGGAACGAAGCGTCGGTAGCAAAGCTGGGCAGTGTGTACAAGGCCCGGGAACGAATTCACCGCCGTATGGCTGACCGGCGATTAACTCAACCGCCGAGTGGGTCTGCCAGCTCAACCATCCCGTCGACGAAGAATGGGCAAAAGCAGCAGGCAAATGAAGGAGATACGTCGAGTTCAACTACATCGAATGATCTTTCGAATTGGTCAAGACTTTCCAGTTTATGGCCTCAGTTTGAGATCACCCCTATAATTTATAATTTAATTAAATATAAATATTAAGAATCGTCTATGCTACAAGCGACATTGCCTGGAATGAGTGGTTTTGTTGCAGAATTAGTAGTATTTTTTGGAATAATTACCAGTCCAAAATATCTTTTCTTGCGCCAAAGATCTTACCATTTCCGAAGGAACTAGACTTATTTAGATCTAATTAGTAATTTCTGGATAGAGTACAACCACCGGTGTACTCTATTATATGATCTTGATTCTATTTTTACTTGGGCAAGGAGATAAATATTTTGTATACAAAATTTAATTTTGTATATCTTCGTATATACAAAACCTAAAAAAGGTTTGGAGTTAGCTCACCCTCGCGCCACCCTAGACTGCTTTCCATGCCACTGCCCACGATGCTGTGGGACAATTTAGGACTCGAGGAGGTTTTATCCGGGTTCTGATTTTTCGACGTTCAACCACCTTGCAAGGCTAAATACTCCTGGGTGACCGATAGCGAAGTAGTACCGTGAGGGAAAGGTGAAAAGAACCCCCATCAAGGCGTGAAATAGAACATGAAACCGTGAGCTCCCAAGCAGTGGGAGGAGAATGTGATCTGCTTTGAGCGAAATGTGGCAAAAGGAAGGAAAGGAATGCAGGGAACAACTCTTTCCTTTCCGCTAGTTCGTCAAAAGCTATCAATCCCCGCTTCTCCCCCCCTCTCGCATCGATACTGCTGTACGAATATCAGATGCTGGATATCTCACGCGTAGACTTGTTGAAGTAGTTCAACACATTATTGTACGTAGAACAGATTGTGCTACTATCCGAAGGCCTCCTCTACAGCAGTTTGGTAAGTAGCACACTCTGTCGGTTGGTCTGGTTCGTCGTGTTGGGAAGGCACCCATCAGTTTCCGCCCCTACTTCAATGAAAGCTCGCGACTACTCATTCTTAGGCATACTCATCCTCGCGCCTGACTACGGAGTTCCATCCGGATAACTCCCTCTACTTCATACCTTCCTCGGATTAGCAGGAGAGTTACTTCATTTCACATGGAGATTGGATTACCAGTTATTCAACAACAGGAATAGAGAATATGGGCTTCCTATTCCTACTTCACTAGTGATCTCATGAAAAGCATGATACTTCTTCTTCCTGGTCCTATTCCTCTTCATTGATTGAAAGCTCTTTAGCTACAATTAACTATTTTTAAAGGCCTAGGCGTCACTTGTCTATACTCGTCTCCGAGATTTGCTCCCCCGCCGTCTACCGTCACTCTCTCTCCGCTCGTCTCTCCCGAATCCCCAGTCCAGCACCGTCGGGTCAAACAAAAAGTAGGCCTCGTCGCACGTCGAGAAGAAAGAAAAATTTTATTCGCTTTCATTGAGTAAAGAGGAATAATTCATTCATTCTGCAAGTTGTGAATATTTTATTTCGACAGAAAGGGTTTCGGTTCGACCGAGAGAATAGGGTCCCCCTGAGAGCCAGGAATTGGACTCGGGGGATACTAAAACCTAGGCAACTCAATAACAATCGATTTCCGACGACTTGCCGTAACCCGATCTAATTCACAAATTTCCTGTAATCCATGCGAAAGACTGAGGTCAGCAGATCCGGAGCACATTGATCCACGCGGAAAAACGAACTCTCATGGAAAATGAAGCTATTGTTAAACGACTGTGCCGATTATTTGACGTGCTTATCCCTCCGCCCCATGCTACTCGGGTCAGAGCATAAGCTAGTGATGCTTTCGGCTACTGGACTCTCGCCATCTAGGGTGCAGCACTCCACTGCTTCGCCTAGCTTTTACTGCTATATCGGGAGTTACTCCACGTATTGCTCTGCATCGATCCCGATCTATGATACTATCGGAGTGAAATAAGGGATCTAAGGAAGAAGAGAGGCTAGACTTTATTAGTAACAAGTAAATACTTTGTATGTAAGAAAATCGAGATGTTGTGGGGGATAAACACCCAGCAAATAAAAAAGATATGAGATAGTCCAAAAAGCACTTAATTATGATCAAATTTGTAAGCTTACTTGGATATTGAGCATTCACCCGTAAGAACTGCAATCTTTGCTGCACCTACCGTTTCTTTTTTGGGGTCAATATCAGCAATGCAGTTCATCCAACGATAAACGCTCCCTCACCAACATCCAAACCCATTGTCTCAAAGCCCGGGGGGATCTGGGATGCTGCCGACTTTCTCGTATACTCGAGCTGGGCTAGACTCTTTTTCGAACTCGTCCGTAGCCGGGTCTCGCTCCCTCAAACAACCACCACTTATGAATCGTTTTTCGGCCGGAGGACGTCGGGCCCGCCCCTCCGATTTTTCCTTTTATTTTTGTTGGTTGCTCGCTTCCGACAGCCCTGACGCGACGAGGTCCCATACTGTCCTGTCCTGAACTCGAACTAGAACAGCCATCTTTTCTTTATAGAGTATATAGTGTATCTGTTTCAGTATGCTTTCGACAGGAGTAAAAGAAAGTGAGACCCGACCCGTGCAGTGTTGTAGCTAACGTGTTAAGTATCCCGCCTGGGGAGTACGTTCGCAAGAATGAAACTCAAAGGAATTGACGGGGGCCCGCACAAGCGGTGGAGCATGTGGTTTAATTCGATGCGAAGCGAAGAACCTTACCAGGGCCACCCTTCTTTCTTCATTTTGAAAAAGGGGAGCAAAGCCTGTTTTTTGCTCCCTCTATTGATAGATCAGGGGCCCTCTTGCCGGCCTAAATGAAACGCTCCTTCAGGAAGGGGGACCATCACCCTCGGGCTCGGCGCCAACCGACGAGGAGGGGACGGGGTGAGAACACGTGCGCACGCGCGGGATTGTTTAGTTGCGTCGAGCGGAAATCATATACCCTCGACGCTCCATAAGCAGGACGTCGATGAAGACTTCGCGAGAACGGTGACGGGACGGCGCGGGGATGCGATTCGCCAAGCTGGGGCAAACAAAGCCGTCCGGCCCTACCGGATTGGAATGCGAAGCCCTTTCCTTCGAAAGGAGACCCGGGAAAGAAATATCCCTGCTATTGACTGACCCGGAAATTGGTAGCTGACGGTCCGATATCCGGCACCACCCACCCGTGCGATTGTTGAAAATCGACACGATGGATACGTCGTGCTGAATTGCCACGACGTCCAAATGGGTGATGCGAATTTCATCAATTGTCGGATTGATCTCGGACGTCAAGTCCACACTCAACCCATTCACAACCCTCGTGTTTAGTTGCCACCATTGAGTGTGGAACCCTGAACAAACTGCCGGTGATAAGCCGGAGGAAGGTGAGGATGACGTCAAGTCATCATGCCCCTTATGCCCTGGGTGACACACGTGCTACAATGGACGGGACAAAGGGTCGCGATCCCGCGAGGGTGAGCTAACTCCAAAAACCCGTCCTCAGTTTGGATTGCAGGCTGCAACTCGCCTGCATGAAGCCGGAATCGCTAGTAATCGCCGGTCAGCCATACGGAGGTGAATTCGTTCCCGGGCCTTGTACACACCGCCCGTCCCGCCCAAAATGGGCTGGGGTTATGAACTTATAATCATGGAATCGACTCGATCATCAGATTATAAGTTCATTCCATACCGGACCAGACCGGAATAAGGTTATGTACATTCTTATTATGAGAAGGGGTCATTTGAGCGTATGTAAATGACGACTTCAAAAAGCCGTAGATGGAGAAATGTTGACCTACGCCACCTCACGATCCCACCGCAAAGAAAGGTTTGTATACGACCGGTCCATCAGTACACTAACTGAAACATTATCTGATCTGCAAAAGTCGAATTTTTTTCAACCGTCATTCAAATCTTTCTTTCCCTCAAGTACCTGTAACCGCTGACCTTTAGGGAAGCGTCGAGTTATCAGCGTATGGGTATAGGTATGGCGTGCATGCCCGTCGGATTGTCAGGTGATGGAAATCGGAATACCGAAGCGCTTGCTTACCGGGATATTGTCTTAGTGACTCTTCCTCTTTTCTAGGTTTTTCTGAGTGTTAAAACGGTAGATTTTTCATTTGCCAATGAATTCCCCGATTCGGTCAATAATGGGATTCGTCGGCTAGTAATACCAACTCACGTCGATTCCTGCTTACCCCTTCCTTCCCCTGTGGGAAAGCCTACGACTCGTCGAGCTGTTTTCACTTCCTTTCCTGGTGCCATTTCTCTTACAGAGATCGACGTCGACTTTTTTCATTCAGTACTCTCCCAAGCCAGTAAAGCTAGTGCTCGTGAATGCGCTCCTCATTTAGCCCCGTGACTCGTAAAGGAAGCCTTCGCTTTGGCGATCTTACCTACCAAATAAAAAGCCTGCTAGGTGACCGAAATCGCTCAGGTCAGTGAGGACTCACCCACTCACCTACTAAAAAGTCAGAAGGCCGCCTAAAGATAAGCTGCTAAGTTTTGGTGTTTCCACTTCGGCATATGACGGTGAAGAATTTCCGAGTTCCTGCTGAAGAATCCAAAAGCGATTGTTGGAGTTGACGTTCGCCGGGGACGATTGTCTCCGGAAACAAAATAGCCGCCTGATCAGAGGTGGAGCATGATGAGAACGAGCCAAAACAGGGTGAGAACCCGCCGTAAAACGGCGCCGACGTTGGTGGTTCGGCCATGGAGAGAAGACGACGTTAAGAAGAAGGCGGAGAGGACGACTCTGGTTTATGTGCTGCTTGCTTCGTCGCTCGAGATATTGACTGGCCTGTGGGATATCTCCATGATTGAATGAATGCCCAGAACAGAACATGCTCGAGACCAATGCTATTACACTTGACGTCGGTTTACCTCCATGAATGACTGATAGCCGACTCTGGTTTATGTTCTTGCTTGAGATCGGGACTTGACTATTGAAAACCTGGGTGATCTATCCATGACCAGGATGAAGCTTGGGTGAAACTAAGTGGAGGTCCGAACCGACTGATGTTGAAGAATCAGCGGAATTGGAATGTTGTGATCGAAATCCACTATTTTGTAATCAAAACAACATAAAAAACCGGGGACAATTTTTAAACGGGGAAAAGCATCTTAATACAGATGCAAATAAATTCATTAAATTAAAATCGTTTCTTTGGCCCAATTATCAATTAGAAGATTTACGGTAAAAACAGGCAATCCAACTCTGTCTCTCGCCGGATATACATATCGATGTGATTTACTTTACTGGACTCCGTCGCTATCGTGAAAAGCAGCACGGCCCAATCCTTTTTTTTTAGGAAAAGGATTGGGCCGAGTTTAATTGCGGGCCTTTCCTTTTTCTTTCTATGTTTTGGTCAATCTTCGATCGAGTGACACTCCAAATGCATGAAAAAGATCTGAATCTACCATGTTATCTCGCATCTCCCTTCGCATAAAATACTCCAAAAGGCTTTCTCCGCAAAAACGGTTCTCCTTGAGTTTCTGACGTGCCAAATGAGGGAAAAAAGGGAAGTAGAGCCAAAATAAGTGATTCGTTTTTAGCCCTTATAAAAAGAAAACTGATTTTTAAACCTCTTTCACACTCATGTCACGTCGAGGTACTGCAGAAGAAAAAACTGCAAAATCTTCCTGCTTTCAAGCCGGTCAGACCTACGACGTGAGTTCGGGTCGGGATAAAGCCGACGTAATATTGCTCCTCTCTCGCTCAGTCCTACCCTCTTCCTCTTGGAAATCCAGCTGGCAAATAAAAGTTGACCTTTGTTTGGAAAAATGGCTTGTTAAATCTGACCGGAAGCGCACGTCATGCCACCCACAACCGAGCCATTGCGGATCAATGCTTCACTTGTGGCTCATGAACAAATAAAAAGGTAATTACTCGTCGTCGACGGGGATTTGTTTTCGAACTGCGCCTGTGGATATTGAAGTTCCGCAAGCTGTACTTCCTGATACTGTATTTGAAGCAGTTGTTCGAATTCCTTATGATATGCAACTGAAACAAGTTCTTGCTAATGGTAAAAAAGGGGCTTGTACTAAGTGATCCCACTTGGTCTGAGATAAATTGTATTGATAATGACCCTTTAACCAATTTTTCCATTTATTCATTTATAAATTATAAAAAAAACTCTCAGAAATCCTTTTTTGGCTCTCTCTTCAGCCCTATGTCTCTTATCCCTAAGAGGTCTTCCTCCACTAGCAGGTTTTTTCGGAAAAGTCCATCTATTCTGGTGTGGATGGCAGGCAGGCCTATATTTCTTGGTTTCAATAGGACTCCTTATGAGCGTTGTTTCCATCTACTATTATCTAAAAATAATCAAGTTATTAATGACTGGACGCTTCCTTCTTTTCGACAAGACGTCTCCTTTTGTCTTCGATCGTCGTAGTTGATCTCTTCGAACCTACATTTGGTTTAGGTGCATCGACGAATCCCCTTCCTCGGGACCGGCTCGCATACCTGCTTTGCTTTCGGTGATAAAAAAAGATGACTTGCTTGTCCCACCGTTCGTCGGATTCCAATCTCCTAATTGCGTGCCAATGTAAAGTCTCCGATATTATGATCTATGCTATACTTCTCCTGCGGTTACTGTGCTCGCCTCTACAGAAGATGACGGATGCGCATTCGAGATCGTTCAACTCTTCCCCGGTCTCGTATCACAACACCGCTTCGACAGCCCGGAATAAAACGGCGTCGCTTGTCCTGCTCCTGCTGCTGATCGCCCGAAGATGAAACCTCTTTCGCGGAGAAGGGTAGGCAGTGCAGGAGAGCTTCTGCTCCAGTACTCAGCGCTACTATTTATTCACACTATTTTAAAACTAAGAAGCAGATCAGAGGAAGAAATAAGTTTAAAAAAAGAAGTTCGGAAAGGCTCTCTGTCTTCTCTTGTTGATAGTGGTTATACATAGAGAGCACCATTTGCTCAATCTGGGATAACCAATATTTAGAAGAGTGGAAGTCATTGGATTGAATGGCACGGTAGCATCCATTCAATTTATCATAGATGTTGGAGTTGGTTGCCTTGAGGTCGGCATTATACCAATCTCGTACAACTGCTGCTGCTGTAGGTCTTGCTGGTTGTCCTGTCTGGACTCTTCTTTGAGCAGAAATAATGTTGCTGTAAGTTGGAGTGGAGTTGTTGACTGGAAGTATAGTCATTCCCAGAGGGGGGAATGGGTTTGCCTCTGTAGAGGTGCCAGTTTCCTGGGTTGTAGTATGGCTTGCTCCTTTTTCAGGGGCTTTCTTTGAATTGCTACCTCCCGTTTGTGGCGGGGTCTTTTTGCTAGCTTCAATGGTGATCCATTTGGCTTTTTCAGCCATGGACTTGAGCCTTTTCAGGCGTTCATCGTCCATTGTTCGGACTCTTAACAAATCTGCAATAGGTTTAGTATGCTTGAGAAATATGATTATATTGAAGTGTCTTAAGAGGAAGAGGTACCAATTCTTCTTCTTCTTTACTAATAAAAAGAGATTGATTGTATGTAAGGCAGCTATTGTTTGGAGTTCAAATAGCATTAATAATATCCCATAATGTTCTTCTATTGTAGGAGAAAAGACTGGCATATTATCAAAATGTAGATGCCCAAATAAAGAATTCATCCATTTTTGGAATGTTTGTGGTGCATTTTTTAAACCAAATGGCATTACTAACCACTCATAGTGTCCTTGGGGACAACTGAAGGCAGTTAATTCTATAGATTCTTTATTGGCTAATTTTACTTGCCAAAACCCAGATTTAGCATCAAATTTACTATAGTATTTGGATCCTTGTATCTGCTTTATTAACTGTTCTGCAGCAGGTATAAAATATCCATCAAATTTTGTATAACTGTTTAATTTTCTATAATTAATGACCATTCTGGCTTTTCCTCTTTTTTGTTCTGCATGTTTTCTGACTAGAAAAGCAGGTGATGAATGAGGACTGCTACTAGGCTGTATTAGTTTAAGAGATAAAAGCTCGTTTATTTGAGCAAAAAATTCTTGTTTATCTATAGGGGATACCATTATACTGTTTGATCTTACATTAGTATTTCTATATTGATCGAGTAATGTAAGGGTACAGTACCTTGGTGCCTTATCAAAATATAATAAAGGGTTATTTGAATATAATGGTTTAAGCATACTGTGTATGATTTCCTCTGTATTAGAGAAGATAGCAAGAGGATAAGTGCAGTTGTTTTGGGTGGAAATAAGGCGTTCACCACGTTGGGCTGTAGTATAAGATGATGCTAAGGGTACCGGAAAAGGAACCCGTGGAATTTGATGATTATCAAATAGAAAAATTTGAGAGTTGAAAGGGGCATAATGTCGTAAGTTAACTAAGCAATCGACATTAAAGTCAATAGGTAGTAAAGCAAATTCAAAAGTATAGTGGTGAGAGATATTATGAATATCTGGAATAGATATAGAGAGATTTGCTTTATGAGTAATGATAACAGGTCTGCCCATAAAGTCATTTAAGCTTGCTTGCTTTTCTAGGATCAACCATAATTGCTTAGGGATAAATTTTTCATGTATAAGACTAGTTTCAGCACCTGAATCTAGTAGAGTGTGTAAAGTAAGACAAGAGTTATCAGGAAATAATAATGTCATGGGAATGTATATGTGTAATTGAGGTTTTTTCTTAAGAAGATCTGACATTTGATAAACCAAAGGAACTTGTTGGTAATTTTATAATATGTTGGTCTTCTGATTTCTTTTGAAGATCAAGGATTCGTTGAGTCCTTCCCTCAAGGGGAGTATCTTCTAAAGCAGACATACTAGGTCTAGCTTGTTCAACAAAAATATTGGTATTTCGATATTCAGAGGTACTAAGACTTCTTGGAATACTTGGATTTATAATCGTAGTAGAAATAGTATTGCCTGAAGCAATAAATGTTTCTATAGGGAGATGTGTTTTTGGTTTTAAAGATTTCAAGAATATTTGCATCTCATTATCATACCTCAAATGTCTTATATTGACCAATTTTGGTTGAATTATTTTTCCATTCCCAACTTCAAAGAGTTTAATAAACTGTGTAGGTGTGATAGATCTAAAAGTAGATGTTTCGTTTAGTGCCAAACAATGTTCCCATTGTATTCCCAGTACTTGGGATCCAGGAAGCATTTCAATTCCTTTTAAATTTATAGAAAGAGTACAGGCTTTTTCTATATTTGTATCATGTAAGCTGATGCAAAAATCAGGATGTATATTTACTCCAAATATTCTATTTGCCAGATTGGACTTTGCTCCTCCTAAAATACTATTTAGAGGATTATTGATGATTCTTTCATCACAACATATTATCATAATAGGTGTGTCTATTCCGGATCTGAATAGACCAGTTATTTTTATTTGGATTAATCCAATGTGTAAATATTTCTTCTTAGGATATTTTTGCTTCAGATTTTCTATCTGATGATAGTTTAGCAATTTTATAGAAGTAAAATCTTCATCTCCTTTTAATTCTATATTTCCTTGCATTCTTTCAAAGATATAGGTAGGGTTATTTGTCCATAAAGATTTAAATTTGGACTGAGGTTTATATACCTCTTCTTGTTTAGCATGTGGTATGGAAAGTTTTAGTCTTTCAATATCTTCATCGGTTACTTCATAATGTTCCCCTTGGCTATTTTCAATACTTGTATTATGAATCTCTTGAGATTCTATTTCCTTCAATGTATTCATATATACTTTGTATTCAAACATAGATTCTTTTGAAGATTGTCCAGGGGTAAACTTTGGACTAAGAGGTGGAGATGTTGAAAGTAAAATATCTTGATCAACTTTAACCAATGCTAAATCTTCGTATTTATGGATTATAAGTATTCCTATAGGAGTACCTAAAGGAATTTGATATGGATTATCATCTAAGCTTGTACTTTTCATTATTATACTTATGTTTTGATCTGTCATAGATTCTATTATTCCATAAGTAATGAAAATATTTCTAAGAGCATGATGCCTTAGATTTTTAATTTCTCCATAATATCCATAAGGTATTCTTATAATCAGATCTAAATAAATTTCTATAGATTGATATCTTCTTATGCTATAATGATTGTTAGCATATAGAATATGTCCTGGAAATTTCAATGATTCCCTTTTGGGTAATATAGTAGTTTTAGACAGGGGTATAACCTGTATAAAATGGTATGTTTTATTCAAGGTTAACATGTTTATGTTGAACTCTTCTGTTTCAGAAGAATCAGAATTTAAAGGACTTTCTTCATATATGGATTCTATTTCGTATATAGAAGAGTTATCACTAAGGACTTCTTCTATGGTTCCAGTATGGATATCATACATTTCTAACTCATTTAACCATATTGTTTTAATGTTTATTCTACATTCTGTAGCATAATGTCCTTCTTTACCACATTTAAAACATGTACAATTCTTTTTCATACCTGTTTTATTTGTCTTAATAAACTTTCGATTCTTATATTTCTTTGTCTTTTTGTATTTCTCCTTATTTTCAGGTTTCCATTTTTTTCTGGATACCTTATATTTCTTCTTGATATTCTTTTTGAATCTAGATTTATAGTCTTTGGATTTTTTCCCATATTTTGTTTTCTTGGGAAAGAATGGTTTATTGAACCCATATACTGGAGGACAACCAAATTGATAATTAATATCCGGATCATACTTAGGACAACAAGAAGTTTTAATATCAGATTTATGTATGTATTTGGATAGATGACTATTTGCTTTTTGTAGCTGGCAAGTTTTCTTAACTGTTTCCATACAAGCCTTTTTTAAAGCTCCTGTATTATGTGGAATTCCTCCAGCTCTAAGACTGTTATATTTTTTCTCTATCATGGTATCCCATGGTATAGGTAACTTAGAAAAGAAGGCTGTTAGCCAAAAGATTTTTTTATCTAAGGTATTCAGTTTAAAAATATAACTGATGTAAAGATTAGCAAATTCTTCTAAGTAACAGATGTTACACAGTCTTAGTTTTAGAAGGATATTTTCATCTATGCCTTCAGCATTAATATCTTCTCCAGTTATGTCTCCATATAGACTTTTACAAATACTATGTAAGGCTGTTCTTCTAGATTCATGGCTATTTAAAGCTATTATCTCAGTTGGGTATAACTTTTCATATTGTGTTAGCCATCGTAAGGCTATTCCTTGCCAATATCCGCAAGCTAATATTACAAATTCTTGGTGAGGGATTCCCTGTGGCATTAGGGTATTTGTCCCAACCATTAATTGTTCCCAATTGAGTATATAATCTCTTAAAGCATTAGTTGGTATATTATCAATGTTAAATATTAATCCTGAATTAGCAGTTTGATGTCTCTTTCCTTGTTTATAGATATAAGAATCAACATAGTTTTCATCTGTATCTCTATGATACATAGTTTCTTCAGTAGTATTAGGATGTGGTGGATTTTGTCTACCTGTAGAAATCATTTGGGTAGATGATTCCCCACGCTCCATATTTATATTAAATAAATACTGCTCCTCGTTAGAGGGTATATTTGATATATGATAGTCCTCGTTAGAGGGTATGTTGTATGGTTCCCCTGACCAAGAGGCTTCCTCGTTAGAGGGTAGTGATAATAGGTCATCAACATCATACTCCTCATTAGAGGGTATTTCATCAATAATATCATCATATTCAGATAATTCATCATCAAAAGATTCAGATGCAGATATATAACTTTCATTATCAGAAGAATCTTTGGAAAAATATTTTATAGAAGCAGAGTTTTCCTCATAGAATTTGAAAATCTCCTTAGAAGTAATTTTGCCTTCTAATTCTTCAATTAATAAAGTTTTATATTTCAAATATTTTTGATAATCAATTTCTTCTAAGTTTGTTTCTTTCAAACTTTTTGAAGATGTTTTTATCATTCTAACAGATCCGAGTCTTTCTTTTGAAGATGAAGAAAACTTTGGAAAACTTAAGAAAGTTTGTAAAGTAGTTAGTTTTTGAGAAACTATATAGATTTGATCACTTAAATAGTTTAGCAAACTATTTTGTTGTTCTATTGTACCATTACTAGGAAGATGAATACTATGTTCATGAGTATTTAAACTGAAAGGACATTCATATGATTCAGGAAGAACTAAAGCTCTAGACATTTCTGTGAAGAGGTTCTTATAAACTTAGACATGTTATTTCCTTCCTTTCTTTCACTAAGTTAGATAACAGTATCGCTTTGACCCTGGTTTCTCCGGCTATGTAACCTCTAGGGGTGGCTTTCTCCCTAGAGTTAGGCAGCCATAACTGAAGCGTCCCTTCCGGACATATAGTCAACCACAAGCACTATTACAAGCTTCAGAGAGACAGAGCACAGCCATGTTTCGTTTCCTACCTCATGGCGTAAGATACTATTATCTAATTAGCTTAAGAAATTAAGGAAATAACATGCCTAAACAGTTTAGCCAGACATGGCTAAGTTAAGGATACTTACAAAAAAAAGAAGAACGGAACTGCACAAGGCTCTGATACCATGTTGTATAAGCTTTGATGATTTTCAGACAAATAGGTGGAATGATATCTTGGAACTCTTCGGGATGAGATGAATTAAGGAAGAGTTCATGGACAAGACCTAATTTAATGGCCTTGGCACACTGTTTTATTTCTTGAAAGCCAGTAATAATTCGTGGAGAATTATTCTTGTTGAAGATGAGTTTGTTCTCCTGAAGGATGGAGATAACATCTGTAACCTCCAATTGTCTAAAAAAATCCCTTAACTGATTGTCTGGGATCATGTTTTGTTGGTTTAAGCCGATCATCTTGTGGACTGTTATCTCAGCTTCCAACTGTCTGGTTTTCTCTGTTTGTATTTTACAAAGTTCTAGTAATTTGTAAAACTCAGGTAAGGGATGGTATACCTGATCCGAGATTTCCAAATCCTGAATTATATCTCTCAGAAATGCCTGGTCTTGAGTAGAGCCTTGGAACCAAGTTCCCTTTCTCTGCTCTAGATCTGCACTTTGAGCTGTGAGAGTATAGTTGCATAAGTCTTAGACTGTTTTTCTATTTGATAATCATCAAATTCCACGGGTTCCTTTTCCGGTACCCTTAGCATCATCTTATACTACAGCCCAACGTGGTGAACGCCTTATTTCCACCCAAAACAACTGCACTTATCCTCTTGCTATCTTCTCTAATACAGAGGAAATCATACACAGTATGCTTAAACCATTATATTCAAATAACCCTTTATTATATTTTGATAAGGCACCAAGGTACTGTACCCTTACATTACTCGATCAATATAGAAATACTAATGTAAGATCAAACAGTATAATGGTATCCCCTATAGATAAACAAGAATTTTTTGCTCAAATAAACGAGCTTTTATCTCTTAAACTAATACAGCCTAGTAGCAGTCCTCATTCATCACCTGCTTTTCTAGTCAGAAAACATGCAGAACAAAAAAGAGGAAAAGCCAGAATGGTCATTAATTATAGAAAATTAAACAGTTATACAAAATTTGATGGATATTTTATACCTGCTGCAGAACAGTTAATAAAGCAGATACAAGGATCCAAATACTATAGTAAATTTGATGCTAAATCTGGGTTTTGGCAAGTAAAATTAGCCAATAAAGAATCTATAGAATTAACTGCCTTCAGTTGTCCCCAAGGACACTATGAGTGGTTAGTAATGCCATTTGGTTTGAAAAATGCCCCACAAATATTCCAGAAATGGATGAATTCTATGTTCGGACATCTACATTTTGTAGTAGTCTACATAGATGATATACTAGTTTTTTCTTCTACAATGGAAGAACATAAACAACACTTACTCCAAGTAGCAAAAATACTACTTGATAACGGGATTATTCTAAACCCTACAAAAATTCATCTATTCAAAAAGGAAATAGAATTCCTTGGAAAATATATAAAGGAAGGCCAGATAGAATTACAACAACATATATATTCCAAGATAAAGGAATTCCCTAACACATTTAAAACTACTATATTACCCAAAAGGGAATCATTGAAATTTCCAGGACATATTCTATATGCTAACAATCATTATAGCATAAGAAGATATCAATCTATAGAAATTTATTTAGATCTGATTATAAGAATACCTTATGGATATTATGGAGAAATTAAAAATCTAAGGCATCATGCTCTTAGAAATATTTTCATTACTTATGGAATAATAGAATCTATGACAGATCAAAACATAAGTATAATAATGAAAAGTACAAGCTTAGATGATAATCCATATCAAATTCCTTTAGGTACTCCTATAGGAATACTTATAATCCATAAATACGAAGATTTAGCATTGGTTAAAGTTAATCAAGATATTTTGCTTTCAACATCTCCACCTCTTAGTCCAAAGTTTACCCCTGGACAATCTTCAAAAGAATCTATGTTTGAATACAAAGTATATATGAATACATTGAAGGAAATAGAATCTCAAGAGATTCATAATACAAGTATTGAAAATAGCCAAGGGGAACATTATGAAGTAACCAATGAAGATATTGAAAGACTAAAACTTTCCATACCACATGCTAAACAAGAAGAGGTATATAAACCTCAGTCCAAATTTAAATCTTTATGGACAAATAAACCTACCTATATCTTTGAAAGAATGCAAGGAAATATAGAACTAAAAGGAGATGAAGATTTTACTTCTATAAAATTGTTAACTGTTTCCATACAAGCCTTTTTTAAAGCTCCTGTATTATGTGGAATTCCTCCAGCTCTAAGACTGTTATATTTTTTCTCTATCATGGTATCCCATGGTATAGGTAACTTAGAAAAGAAGGCTGTTAGCCAAAAGATTTTTTTATCTAAGGTATTCAGTTTAAAAATATAACTGATGTAAAGATTAGCAAATTCTTGGTGAGGGATTCCCTGTGGCATTAGGGTATTTGTCCCAACCATTAATTGTTCCCAATTGAGTATATAATCTCTTAAAGCATTAGTTGGTATATTATCAATGTTAAATATTAATCCTGAATTAGCAGTTTGATGTCTCTTTCCTTGTTTATAGATATAAGAATCAACATAGTTTTCATCTGTATCTCTATGATACATAGTTTCTTCAGTAGTATTAGGATGTGGTGGATTTTGTCTACCTGTAGAAATCATTTGGGTAGATGATTCCCCACGCTCCATATTTATATTAAATAAATACTGCTCCTCGTTAGAGGGTATATTTGATATATGATAGTCCTCGTTAGAGGGTATGTTGTATGGTTCCCCTGACCAAGAGGCTTCCTCGTTAGAGGGTAGTGATAATAGGTCATCAACATCATACTCCTCATTAGAGGGTATTTCATCAATAATATCATCATATTCAGATAATTCATCATCAAAAGATTCAGATGCAGATATATAACTTTCATTATCAGAAGAATCTTTGGAAAAATATTTTATAGAAGCAGAGTTTTCCTCATAGAATTTGAAAATCTCCTTAGAAGTAATTTTCCCTTCTAATTCTTCAATTAATAAAGTTTTATATTTCAAATATTTTTGATAATCAATTTCTTCTAAGTTTGTTTCTTTCAAACTTTTTGAAGATGTTTTTATCATTCTAACAGATCCAAGTCTTTCTTTTGAAGATGAAGAAAACTTTGGAAAACTTAAGAAAGTTTGTAAAGTAGTTAGTTTTTGAGAAACTATATAGATTTGATCACTTAAATAGTTTAGCAAACTATTTTGTTGTTCTATTGTACCATTACTAGGAAGATGAATACTATGTTCATGAGTATTTAAACTGAAAGGACATTCATATGATTCAGGAAGAACTAAAGCTCTAGACATTTCTGTGAAGAGGTTCTTATAAACTTAGACATGTTATTTCCTTCCTTTCTTTCACTAAGTTAGATAACAGTATCGCTTTGACCCTGGTTTCTCCGGCTATGTAACCTCTAGGGGTGGCTTTCTCCCTAGAGTTACATTCTGTAGCATAATGTCCTTCTTTACCACATTTAAAACATGTACAATTCTTTTTCATACCTGTTTTATTTGTCTTAATAAACTTTCGATTCTTATATTTCTTTGTCTTTTTGTATTTCTCCTTATTTTCAGGTTTCCATTTCTTTCTGGATACCTTATATTTCTTCTTGATATTCTTTTTGAATCTAGATTTATAGTCTTTGGATTTTTTCCCATATTTTGTTTTCTTGGGAAAGAATGGTTTATTGAACCCATATACTGGAGGACAACCAAATTGATAATTAATATCCGGATCATACTTAGGACAACAAGAAGTTTTAATATCAGATTTATGTATGTATTTGGATAGATGACTATCTGATATCTTTATTTATAGAGTTTCAAAGATATCCTTCTGATAAGAAGGAATCTTTTTACAAAATGTCTTTACAAAAGATGTACAGAAAAAAGGACTGAATTATTGTCCTTTGTACAGGGAAAAGGTTACATTATTGTCCTTCGTAGGGTCCCACCATACTTTTGTCGGAGGAAAGGATAAGAAGGAATCCTTAGCCGAGTGGATGCTGAGTGGAATGGGCCCACCATGCTTTTCATCTTATTAGGAATAGGCCTTCTTTGTTGCAGTCTGCCCTTGCTTTTCTTCCAATTCTTCCAATATTAATTGAAGAAAGGTAAGGAATAACTTTGTCTAGCTTCTTTTGGGCAGTTTCACTAGCTGATAGGTGATCATAGAGCATGATGTTGTTACTGATAGTAATCGATCTTGCTCCACAAAGGCCATCATTTATTGCTTCAATAAAGAATTCTTTAGCAGCAGCATAGGCTTGTTCTTCATAACTAAATTCATGCTTAGGATAAATTCCCCATCCATGGGCAAACTGTTGACTTTCATCATGAAGTTCCCATACTTGAAAGGAAGAGAATAACTGGTAGAGGTTCCTTTCTTCCCAAATGCTCCAGATTCTGAACCAGAAACCAGTTTCCCAGGAATGCTGCTTAGAGTAAGTTAAAACTCGGTCACTGCAAATTTTTGGAATGTGATCGAGATAATCCTCTGGATGTAAGGTGCTTAAATAAAGATTATGAACTATCCCAAGCTGGAGAGCTCTGGCAGATTCAGGAATGTCTCCTAAATAGACAGATAATCTTGGGCATTCATACTTGTTCTTGATTAAAGCATCTTCATTGAGTAGAAGCTGGGTAGTTTCTGTAGCTTCTAGTTGGTGGAAGAAGAGGAGGAGATGTTCATGTGATAGGCAGTTTTGCTGATGTAGATTTACCATTGTGTTCACAATGGCTTCTGCCTTGAATTGTCTTGCCCTTTTAGAATCAACTTCTAATAGAGATAGGAGTTGGTAGAAATCTGTAGTTGGACAGATTACTACGTCTGAAAGATTGCTTCTGGAAACAATGGTTTTGAGTTCTTGTTCTTCAGGCAAAGAACCACAAAACCAGCTTTTCTCCTTTTGCTTCAATTCTTGAGTTTTAGAAAGAACAGAGACCTGGCATATCTGTTCGGCAAGATTTTGTAGTTCAGAGAGCTTTTGTTGTAGCTGTCTGAGCTTGATCAAGATGTGGTCTGGAAGGCTTTCAGTTTGTCCTGAAAGGAGATGGCTTCCAGTCTGTCCTGAAAGGTGTAGATTGGAACTGGAGGGTTCCAATGAAGAGATCTTTTGTCTTTTTTCTTGACCTTTACCCATTGTTTGGCCTGGATAATATATCTGCAAGAATATTAGTATAACCAGGAATATACTTGACATCATATTGGTATATTTCAAGGTATAAGGCGATTCTAATTCTTCTGATATTTTCTTCAGGATTATTTATAGTCCGTTTTTTTAAGAATAGAGATACTGACTTGTTATCAGTTTCTATGATAAACTGTCTGTTGAGTAAATATATTTTCAGACTTTTTATTGCAGATTTAATGGCCAACAATTCTTTATCATAAGTGGAATATCTTTGTTGAGGTTTATTAAATTTTCCCGAAGTATATGCTATAATTTCTTTTCTAGGATCAACCATAATTGCTTAGGGATAAATTTTTCATGTATAAGACTAGTTTCAGCACCTGAATCTAGTAGAGTGTGTAAAGTAAGACAAGAGTTATCAGGAAATAATAATGTCATGGGAATGTATATGTGTAATTGAGGTTTTTTCTTAAGAAGATCCGACATTTGATAAACCAAAGGAACTTGTTGGTAATTTTATAATATGTACTCAGCGCTACTATTTATTCACACTATTTTAAAACTAAGAAGCAGATCAGAGGAAGAAATAAGTTTAAAAAAAGAAGTTCGGAAAGGCTCTCTGCCTCCTCCCTTCATCTGATGTCTTTATTTATAGAGTTTCAAAGATATCCTTCTGATAAGAAGGAATCTTTTTACAAAATGTCTTTACAAAAGATGTACAGGAAAAAGGACTGAATTATTGTCCTTTGTACATGGAAAAGGTTACATTATTGTCCTTCGTAGGGTCCCACCATACTTTTGTCGGAGGAAAGGATAAGAAGGAATCCTTAGCCGAGTGGATGCTGAGTGGAATGGGCCCACCATGCTTTTAGTCTTGCATGATGTTTTGTAGAGCATCTTCATCAAGGACTTCATCCGGGTCATGATCTTCATTAACAGGGTCTTGGTCTGCATCAAGATCTTCATCATTAGTTCTTTCCAGATCTTCATAGAATTCTTCTTTTGCTTTGGAGCCTATTTTGCCCAATTGTGTAGAGTTTAAAAAGGATAAAACTCTGGAAGTTTTATTTTCTGCAGGATCCAATGGTCCTACAAAATCATAAAACAGGACATTGTCTTCTATTTTGATAGAATGAGCCCCATTGATGACTTTGCTATATGCTTCATCAAAGAATTCTTTTGCTGCCTTCTTGGTTTCTTCTTCTAGATCGAGTACAGGCAGTGCTTCACATGTGGGAGAGGGAGCATAATTAAAGTTATGAAGTTCCCATAGTTGATAGGAAGGATAGACCTTAATATATCTTCTTTCTTCCCAAGTACTCCAGATACGGAAGAAGAATGTTGTCTGATACCATGTTGTATAAGCTTTGATGATTTTCAGACAAATAGGTGGAATGATATCTTGGAACTCTTCGGGATGAGATGAATTAAGGAAGAGTTCATGGACAAGACCTAATTTAATGGCCTTGGCACACTGTTTTATTTCTTGAAAGCCAGTAATAATTCGTGGAGAATTATTCTTGTTGAAGATGAGTTTGTTCTCCTGAAGGATGGAGATAACATCTGTAGCCTCCAATTGTCTAAAAAAATCCCTTAACTGATTGTCTGGGATCATGTTTTGTTGGTTTAAGCCGATCATCTTGTGGACTGTTATCTCAGCTTCCAACTGTCTGGTTTTCTCTGTTTGTATTTTACAAAGTTCTAGTAATTTGTAAAACTCAGGTAAGGGATGGTATACCTGATCCGAGATTTCCAAATCCTGAATTATATCTCTCAGAAATGCCTGGTCTTGAGTAGAGCCTTGGAACCAAGTTCCCTTTCTCTGCTCTAGATCTGCACTTTGAGCTGTGAGAGTATAGTTGCATAAGTCTTGGACTGTCTTTGTAATGTTCAGTCTCTCTGTCTTCTCTTGTTGATAGTGGTTATACATAGAGAGCACCATTTGCTCAATCTGGGATAACCAATATTTAGAAGAGTGGAAGTCATTGGATTGAATGGCACGGTAGCATCCATTCAATTTATCATAGATGTTGGAGTTGGTTGCCTTGAGGTCGGCATTATACCAATCTCGTACAACTGCTGCTGCTGTAGGTCTTGCTGGTTGTCCTGTCTGGACTCTTCTTTGAGCAGAAATAATGTTGCTGTAAGTTGGAGTGGAGTTGTTGACTGGAAGTATAGTCATTCCCAGAGGGGGGAATGGGTTTGCCTCTGTAGAGGTGCCAGTTTCCTGGGTTGTAGTATGGCTTGCTCCTTTTTCAGGGGCTTTCTTTGAATTGCTACCTCCCGTTTGTGGCGGGGTCTTTTTGCTAGCTTCAATGGTGATCCATTTGGCTTTTTCAGCCATGGACTTGAGCCTTTTCAGGCGTTCATCGTCCATTGTTCGGACTCTTAACAAATCTGCAATAAGTTTAGTATGCTTGAGAAATATGATTATATTGAAGTGTCTTAAGAGGAAGAGGTACCAATTCTTCTTCTTCTTTACTAATAAAAAGAGATTGATTGTATGTAAGGCAGCTATTGTTTGGAGTTCAAATAGCATTAATAATATCCCATAATGTTCTTCTATTGTAGGAGAAAAGACTGGCATATTATCAAAATGTAGATGCCCAAATAAAGAATTCATCCATTTTTGGAATGTTTGTGGTGCATTTTTTAAACCAAATGGCATTACTAACCACTCATAGTGTCCTTGGGGACAACTGAAGGCAGTTAATTCTATAGATTCTTTATTGGCTAATTTTACTTGCCAAAACCCAGATTTAGCATCAAATTTACTATAGTATTTGGATCCTTGTATCTGCTTTATTAACTGTTCTGCAGCAGGTATAAAATATCCATCAAATTTTGTATAACTGTTTAATTTTCTATAATTAATGACCATTCTGGCTTTTCCTCTTTTTTGTTCTGCATGTTTTCTGACTAGAAAAGCAGGTGATGAATGAGGACTGCTACTAGGCTGTATTAGTTTAAGAGATAAAAGCTCGTTTATTTGAGCAAAAAATTCTTGTTTATCTATAGGGGATACCATTATACTGTTTGATCTTACATTAGTATTTCTATATTGATCGAGTAATGTAAGGGTACAGTACCTTGGTGCCTTATCAAAATATAATAAAGGGTTATTTGAATATAATGGTTTAAGCATACTGTGTATGATTTCCTCTGTATTAGAGAAGATAGCAAGAGGATAAGTGCAGTTGTTTTGGGTGGAAATAAGGCGTTCACCACGTTGGGCTGTAGTATAAGATGATGCTAAGGGTACCGGAAAAGGAACCCGTGGAATTTGATGATTATCAAATAGAAAAATTTGAGAGTTGAAAGGGGCATAATGTCGTAAGTTAACTAAGCAATCGACATTAAAGTCAATAGGTAGTAAAGCAAATTCAAAAGTATAGTGGTGAGAGATATTATGAATATCTGGAATAGATATAGAGAGATTTGTTTTATGAGTAATGATAACAGGTCTGCCCATAAAGTCATTTAAGCTTGCTTGCTTTTCTAGGATCAACCATAATTGCTTAGGGATAAATTTTTCATGTATAAGACTAGTTTCAGCACCTGAATCTAGTAGAGTGTGTAAAGTAAGACAAGAGTTATCAGGAAATAATAATGTCATGGGAATGTATATGTGTAATTGAGGTTTTTTCTTAAGAAGATCCGACATTTGATAAACCAAAGGAACTTGTTGGTAATTTTATAATATGTTGGTCTTCTGATTTCTTTTGAAGATCAAGGATTCGTTGAGTCCTTCCCTCAAGGGGAGTATCTTCTAAAGCAGGCATACTAGGTCTAGCTTGTTCAACAAAAATATTGGTATTTCGATATTCAGAGGTACTAAGACTTCTTGGAATACTTGGATTTATAATCGTAGTAGAAATAGTATTGCCTGAAGCAATAAATGTTTCTATAGGGAGATGTGTTTTTGGTTTTAAAGATTTCAAGAATATTTGCATCTCATTATCATACCTCAAATGTCTTATATTGACCAATTTTGGTTGAATTATTTTTCCATTCCCAACTTCAAAGAGTTTAATAAACTGTGTAGGTGTGATAGATCTAAAAGTAGATGTTTCGTTTAGTGCCAAACAATGTTCCCATTGTATTCCCAGTACTTGGGATCCAGGAAGCATTTCAATTCCTTTTAAATTTATAGAAAGAGTACAGGCTTTTTCTATATTTGTATCATGTAAGCTGATGCAAAAATCAGGATGTATATTTACTCCAAATATTCTATTTGCCAGATTGGACTTTGCTCCTCCTAAAATACTATTTAGAGGATTATTGATGATTCTTTCATCACAACATATTATCATAATAGGTGTGTCTATTCCGGATCTGAATAGACCAGTTATTTTTATTTGGATTAATCCAATGTGTAAATATTTCTTCTTAGGATATTTTTGCTTCAGATTTTCTATCTGATGATAGTTTAGCAATTTTATAGAAGTAAAATCTTCATCTCCTTTTAGTTCTATATTTCCTTGCATTCTTTCAAAGATATAGGTAGGGTTATTTGTCCATAAAGATTTAAATTTGGACTGAGGTTTATATACCTCTTCTTGTTTAGCATGTGGTATGGAAAGTTTTAGTCTTTCAATATCTTCATCGGTTACTTCATAATGTTCTCCTTGGCTATTTTCAATACTTGTATTATGAATCTCTTGAGATTCTATTTCCTTCAATGTATTCATATATACTTTGTATTCAAACATAGATTCTTTTGAAGATTGTCCAGGGGTAAACTTTGGACTAAGAGGTGGAGATGTTGAAAGTAAAATATCTTGATCAACTTTAACCAATGCTAAATCTTCGTATTTATGGATTATAAGTATTCCTATAGGAGTACCTAAAGGAATTTGATATGGATTATCATCTAAGCTTGTACTTTTCATTATTATACTTATGTTTTGATCTGTCATAGATTCTATTATTCCATAAGTAATGAAAATATTTCTAAGAGCATGATGCCTTAGATTTTTAATTTCTCCATAATATCCATAAGGTATTCTTATAATCAGATCTAAATAAATTTCTATAGATTGATATCTTCTTATGCTATAATGATTGTTAGCATATAGAATATGTCCTGGAAATTTCAATGATTCCCTTTTGGGTAATATAGTAGTTTTAGACAGGGGTATAACCTGTATAAAATGGTATGTTTTATTCAAGGTTAACATGTTTATGTTGAACTCTTCTGTTTCAGAAGAATCAGAATTTAAAGGACTTTCTTCATATATGGATTCTATTTCGTATATAGAAGAGTTATCACTAAGGACTTCTTCTATGGTTCCAGTATGGATATCATACATTTCTAACTCATTTAACCATATTGTTTTAATGTTTATTCTACATTCTGTAGCATAATGTCCTTCTTTACCACATTTAAAACATGTACAATTCTTTTTCATACCTGTTTTATTTGTCTTAATAAACTTTCGATTCTTATATTTCTTTGTCTTTTTGTATTTCTCCTTATTTTCAGGTTTCCATTTTTTTCTGGATACCTTATATTTCTTCTTGATATTCTTTTTGAATCTAGATTTATAGTCTTTGGATTTTTTCCCATATTTTGTTTTCTTGGGAAAGAATGGTTTATTGAACCCATATACTGGAGGACAACCAAATTGATAATTAATATCCGGATCATACTTAGGACAACAAGAAGTTTTAATATCAGATTTATGTATGTATTTGGATAGATGACTATTTGCTTTTTGTAGCTGGCAAGTTTTCTTAACTGTTTCCATACAAGCCTTTTTTAAAGCTCCTGTATTATGTGGAATTCCTCCAGCTCTAAGACTGTTATATTTTTTCTCTATCATGGTATCCCATGGTATAGGTAACTTAGAAAAGAAGGCTGTTAGCCAAAAGATTTTTTTATCTAAGGTATTCAGTTTAAAAATATAACTGATGTAAAGATTAGCAAATTCTTCTAAGTAACAGATGTTACACAGTCTTAGTTTTAGAAGGATATTTTCATCTATGCCTTCAGCATTAATATCTTCTCCAGTTATGTCTCCATATAGACTTTTACAAATACTATGTAAGGCTGTTCTTCTAGATTCATGGCTATTTAAAGCTATTATCTCAGTTGGGTATAACTTTTCATATTGTGTTAGCCATCGTAAGGCTATTCCTTGCCAATATCCGCAAGCTAATATTACAAATTCTTGGTGAGGGATTCCCTGTGGCATTAGGGTATTTGTCCCAACCATTAATTGTTCCCAATTGAGTATATAATCTCTTAAAGCATTAGTTGGTATATTATCAATGTTAAATATTAATCCTGAATTAGCAGTTTGATGTCTCTTTCCTTTTTTATAGATATAAGAATCAACATAGTTTTCATCTGTATCTCTATGATACATAGTTTCTTCAGTAGTATTAGGATGTGGTGGATTTTGTCTACCTGTAGAAATCATTTGGGTAGATGATTCCCCACGCTCCATATTTATATTAAATAAATACTGCTCCTCGTTAGAGGGTATATTTGATATATGATAGTCCTCGTTAGAGGGTATGTTGTATGGTTCCCCTGACCAAGAGGCTTCCTCGTTAGAGGGTAGTGATAATAGGTCATCAACATCATACTCCTCATTAGAGGGTATTTCATCAATAATATCATCATATTCAGATAATTCATCATCAAAAGATTCAGATGCAGATATATAACTTTCATTATCAGAAGAATCTTTGGAAAAATATTTTATAGAAGCAGAGTTTTCCTCATAGAATTTGAAAATCTCCTTAGAAGTAATTTTGCCTTCTAATTCTTCAATTAATAAAGTTTTATATTTCAAATATTTTTGATAATCAATTTCTTCTAAGTTTGTTTCTTTCAAACTTTTTGAAGATG
This sequence comes from Dracaena cambodiana, assembly GCA_036321105.1. Lineage (NCBI taxonomy): Eukaryota > Viridiplantae > Streptophyta > Magnoliopsida > Asparagales > Asparagaceae > Dracaena > Dracaena cambodiana. Next base: position 31,678,673 of record JAYEPQ010000012.1, on the reverse strand, counting down.
TTTTTATCATTCTAACAGATCCAAGTCTTTCTTTTGAAGATGAAGAAAACTTTGGAAAACTTAAGAAAGTTTGTAAAGTAGTTAGTTTTTGAGAAACTATATAGATTTGATCACTTAAATAGTTTAGCAAACTATTTTGTTGTTCTATTGTACCATTACTAGGAAGATGAATACTATGTTCATGAGTATTTAAACTGAAAGGACATTCATATGATTCAGGAAGAACTAAAGCTCTAGACATTTCTGTGAAGAGGTTCTTATAAACTTAGACATGTTATTTCCTTCCTTTCTTTCACTAAGTTAGATAACAGTATCGCTTTGACCCTGGTTTCTCCGGCTATGTAACCTCTAGGGGTGGCTTTCTCCCTAGAGTTAGGCAGCCATAACTGAAGCGTCCCTTCCGGACATATAGTCAACCACAAGCACTATTACAAGCTTCAGAGAGACAGAGCACAGCCATGTTTCGTTTCCTACCTCATGGCGTAAGATACTATTATCTAATTAGCTTAAGAAATTAAGGAAATAACATGCCTAAAGTATCAGAGCCTTGTGCAGTTCCGTTCTTCTTTTTTTTGTAAGTATCCTTAACTTAGCCATGTCTGGCTAAACTGTTTAGGCATGTTATTTCCTTAATTTCTTAAGCTAATTAGATAATAGTATCTTACGCCATGAGGTAGGAAACGAAACATGGCTGTGCTCTGTCTCTCTGAAGCTTGTAATAGTGCTTGTGGTTGACTATATGTCCGGAAGGGACGCTTCAGTTATGGCTGCCTAACTCTAGGGAGAAAGCCACCCCTAGAGGTTACATAGCCGGAGAAACCAGGGTCAAAGCGATACTGTTATCTAACTTAGTGAAAGAAAGGAAGGATATAACATGTCTAAGTTTATAAGAACCTCTTCACAGAAATGTCTAGAGCTTTAGTTCTTCCTGAATCATATGAATGTCCTTTCAGTTTAAATACTCATGAACATAGTATTCATCTTCCTAGTAATGGTACAATAGAACAACAAAATAGTTTGCTAAACTATTTAAGTGATCAAATCTATATAGTTTCTCAAAAACTAACTACTTTACAAACTTTCTTAAGTTTTCCAAAGTTTTCTTCATCTTCAAAAGAAAGACTTGGATCTGTTAGAATGATAAAAACATCTTCAAAAAGTTTGAAAGAAACAAACTTAGAAGAAATTGATTATCAAAAATATTTGAAATATAAAACTTTATTAATTGAAGAATTAGAAGGGAAAATTACTTCTAAGGAGATTTTCAAATTCTATGAGGAAAACTCTGCTTCTATAAAATATTTTTCCAAAGATTCTTCTGATAATGAAAGTTATATATCTGCATCTGAATCTTTTGATGATGAATTATCTGAATATGATGATATTATTGATGAAATACCCTCTAATGAGGAGTATGATGTTGATGACCTATTATCACTACCCTCTAACGAGGAAGCCTCTTGGTCAGGGGAACCATACAACATACCCTCTAATGAGGACTATCATATATCAAATATACCCTCTAACGAGGAGCAGTATTTATTTAATATAAATATGGAGCGTGGGGAATCATCTACCCAAATGATTTCTACAGGTAGACAAAATCCACCACATCCTAATACTACTGAAGAAACTATGTATCATAGAGATACAGATGAAAACTATGTTGATTCTTATATCTATAAATAAGGAAAGAGACATCAAACTGCTAATTCAGGATTAATATTTAACATTGATAATATACCAACTAATGCTTTAAGAGATTATATACTCAATTGGGAACAATTAATGGTTGGGACAAATACCCTAATGCCACAGGGAATCCCTCACCAAGAATTTGCTAATCTTTACATCAGTTATATTTTTAAACTGAATACCTTAGATAAAAAAATCTTTTGGCTAACAGCCTTCTTTTCTAAGTTACCTATACCATGGGATACCATGATAGAGAAAAAATATAACAGTCTTAGAGCTGGAGGAATTCCACATAATACAGGAGCTTTAAAAAAGGCTTGTATGGAAACAGTTAAGAAAACTTGCCAGCTACAAAAAGCAAATAGTCATCTATCCAAATACATACATAAATCTGATATTAAAACTTCTTGTTGTCCTAAGTATGATCCGGATATTAATTATCAATTTGGTTGTCCTCCAGTATATGGGTTCAATAAACCATTCTTTCCCAAGAAAACAAAATATGGGAAAAAATCCAAAGACTATAAATCTAGATTCAAAAAGAATATCAAGAAGAAATATAAGGTATCCAGAAAGAAATGGAAACCTGAAAATAAGGAGAAATACAAAAAGACAAAGAAATATAAGAATCGAAAGTTTATTAAGACAAATAAAACAGGTATGAAAAAGAATTGTACATGTTTTAAATGTGGTAAAGAAGGACATTATGCTACAGAATGTAGAATAAACATTAAAACAATATGGTTAAATAAGTTAGAAATGTATGATATCCATACTGGAACCATAGAAGAAGTCCTTAGTGATAACTCTTCTATATACGAAATAGAATCCATATATGAAGAAAGTCCTTTAAATTCTGATTCTTCTGAAACAGAAGAGCTCAACATAAACATGTTAACCTTGAATAAAACATACCATTTTATACAGGTTATACCCCTGTCTAAAACTACTATATTACCCAAAAGGGAATCATTGAAATTTCCAGGACATATTCTATATGCTAACAATCATTATAGCATAAGAAGATATCAATCTATAGAAATTTATTTAGATCTGATTATAAGAATACCTTATGGATATTATGGAGAAATTAAAAATCTAAGGCATCATGCTCTTAGAAATATTTTCATTACTTATGGAATAATAGAATCTATGACAGATCAAAACATAAGTATAATAATGAAAAGTACAAGCTTAGATGATAATCCATATCAAATTCCTTTAGGTACTCCTATAGGAATACTTATAATCCATAAATACGAAGATTTAGCATTGGTTAAAGTTAATCAAGATATTTTGCTTTCAACATCTCCACCTCTTAGTCCAAAGTTTACCCCTGGACAATCTTCAAAAGAATCTATGTTTGAATACAAAGTATATATGAATACATTGAAGGAAATAGAATCTCAAGAGATTCATAATACAAGTATTGAAAATAGCCAAGGGGAACATTATGAAGTAACCGATGAAGATATTGAAAGACTAAAACTTTCCATACCACATGCTAAACAAGAAGAGGTATATAAACCTCAGTCCAAATTTAAATCTTTATGGACAAATAAACCTACCTATATCTTTGAAAGAATGCAAGGAAATATAGAACTAAAAGGAGATGAAGATTTTACTTCTATAAAATTGCTAAACTATCATCAGATAGAAAATCTGAAGCAAAAATATCCTAAGAAGAAATATTTACACATTGGATTAATCCAAATAAAAATAACTGGTCTATTCAGATCCGGAATAGACACACCTATTATGATAATATGTTGTGATGAAAGAATCATCAATAATCCTCTAAATAGTATTTTAGGAGGAGCAAAGTCCAATCTGGCAAATAGAATATTTGGAGTAAATATACATCCTGATTTTTGCATCAGCTTACATGATACAAATATAGAAAAAGCCTGTACTCTTTCTATAAATTTAAAAGGAATTGAAATGCTTCCTGGATCCCAAGTACTGGGAATACAATGGGAACATTGTTTGGCACTAAACGAAACATCTACTTTTAGATCTATCACACCTACACAGTTTATTAAACTCTTTGAAGTTGGGAATGGAAAAATAATTCAACCAAAATTGGTCAATATAAGACATTTGAGGTATGATAATGAGATGCAAATATTCTTGAAATCTTTAAAACCAAAAACACATCTCCCTATAGAAACATTTATTGCTTCAGGCAATACTATTTCTACTACGATTATAAATCCAAGTATTCCAAGAAGTCTTAGTACCTCTGAATATCGAAATACCAATATTTTTGTTGAACAAGCTAGACCTAGTATGTCTGCTTTAGAAGATACTCCCCTTGAGGGAAGGACTCAACGAATCCTTGATCTTCAAAAGAAATCAGAAGACCAACATATTATAAAATTACCAACAAGTTCCTTTGGTTTATCAAATGTCGGATCTTCTTAAGAAAAAACCTCAATTACACATATACATTCCCATGACATTATTATTTCCTGATAACTCTTGTCTTACTTTACACACTCTACTAGATTCAGGTGCTGAAACTAGTCTTATACATGAAAAATTTATCCCTAAGCAATTATGGTTGATCCTAGAAAAGCAAGCAAGCTTAAATGACTTTATGGGCAGACCTGTTATCATTACTCATAAAGCAAATCTCTCTATATCTATTCCAGATATTCATAATATCTCTCACCACTATACTTTTGAATTTGCTTTACTACCTATTGACTTTAATGTCGATTGCTTAGTTAACTTACGACATTATGCCCCTTTCAACTCTCAAATTTTTCTATTTGATAATCATCAAATTCCACGGGTTCCTTTTCCGGTACCCTTAGCATCATCTTATACAGCCCAACGTGGTGAACGCCTTATTTCCACCCAAAACAACTGCACTTATCCTCTTGCTATCTTCTCTAATACAGAGGAAATCATACACAGTATGCTTAAACCATTATATTCAAATAACCCTTTATTATATTTTGATAAGGCACCAAGGTACTGTACCCTTACATTACTCGATCAATATAGAAATACTAATGTAAGATCAAACAGTATAATGGTATCCCCTATAGATAAACAAGAATTTTTTGCTCAAATAAACGAGCTTTTATCTCTTAAACTAATACAGCCTAGTAGCAGTCCTCATTCATCACCTGCTTTTCTAGTCAGAAAACATGCAGAACAAAAAAGAGGAAAAGCCAGAATGGTCATTAATTATAGAAAATTAAACAGTTATACAAAATTTGATGGATATTTTATACCTGCTGCAGAACAGTTAATAAAGCAGATACAAGGATCCAAATACTATAGTAAATTTGATGCTAAATCTGGGTTTTGGCAAGTAAAATTAGCCAATAAAGAATCTATAGAATTAACTGCCTTCAGTTGTCCCCAAGGACACTATGAGTGGTTAGTAATGCCATTTGGTTTGAAAAATGCCCCACAAATATTCCAGAAATGGATGAATTCTATGTTCGGACATCTACATTTTGTAGTAGTCTACATAGATGATATACTAGTTTTTTCTTCTACAATGGAAGAACATAAACAACACTTACTCCAAGTAGCAAAAATACTACTTGATAACGGGATTATTCTAAACCCTACAAAAATTCATCTATTCAAAAAGGAAATAGAATTCCTTGGAAAATATATAAAGGAAGGCCAGATAGAATTACAACAACATATATATTCCAAGATAAAGGAATTCCCTAACACATTTAAAACTCTAAAACAACTACAGAGTTTCTTAGGACTTTTAAATTACGGGAGGAAATTTATTCCTCGGCTATCCCAATTAGTCAAAAATTTACAAGAAAAATTGACTATAGAACAATCTAAGTATAAAATGGAAAATGGTGAACAACCAAGAAAATGGAATACAGACAAAATAGGAATCCAGCTCACTCCTGAAGAGGAAAAAGAGATAAAACAAATAAAAGAGCTAATCACTCACCAAACAATACTATATTTTCCCAAAGAAAATGACCTAGTAATCCTCCAAACAGATGCATCAGACATGTTTTGGGCAGGAGTTATAATAACTAAACAAAAAGAAATTATAGCATATACTTCGGGAAAATTTAATAAACCTCAACAAAGATATTCCACTTATGATAAAGAATTGTTGGCCATTAAATCTGCAATAAAAAGTCTGAAAATATATTTACTCAACAGACAGTTTATCATAGAAACTGATAACAAGTCAGTATCTCTATTCTTAAAAAAACGGACTATAAATAATCCTGAAGAAAATATCAGAAGAATTAGAATCGCCTTATACCTTGAAATATACCAATATGATGTCAAGTATATTCCTGGTTATACTAATATTCTTGCAGATATATTATCCAGGCCAAACAATGGGTAAAGGTCAAGAAAAAAGACAAAAGATCTCTTCATTGGAACCCTCCAGTTCCAATCTACACCTTTCAGGACAGACTGGAAGCCATCTCCTTTCAGGACAAACTGAAAGCCTTCCAGACCACATCTTGATCAAGCTCAGACAGCTACAACAAAAGCTCTCTGAACTACAAAATCTTGCCGAACAGATATGCCAGGTCTCTGTTCTTTCTAAAACTCAAGAATTGAAGCAAAAGGAGAAAAGCTGGTTTTGTGGTTCTTTGCCTGAAGAACAAGAACTCAAAACCATTGTTTCCAGAAGCAATCTTTCAGACGTAGTAATCTGTCCAACTACAGATTTCTACCAACTCCTATCTCTATTAGAAGTTGATTCTAAAAGGGCAAGACAATTCAAGGCAGAAGCCATTGTGAACACAATGGTAAATCTACATCAGCAAAACTGCCTATCACATGAACATCTCCTCCTCTTCTTCCACCAACTAGAAGCTACAGAAACTACCCAGCTTCTACTCAATGAAGATGCTTTAATCAAGAACAAGTATGAATGCCCAAGATTATCTGTCTATTTAGGAGACATTCCTGAATCTGCCAGAGCTCTCCAGCTTGGGATAGTTCATAATCTTTATTTAAGCACCTTACATCCAGAGGATTATCTCGATCACATTCCAAAAATTTGCAGTGACCGAGTTTTAACTTACTCTAAGCAGCATTCCTGGGAAACTGGTTTCTGGTTCAGAATCTGGAGCATTTGGGAAGAAAGGAACCTCTACCAGTTATTCTCTTCCTTTCAAGTATGGGAACTTCATGATGAAAGTCAACAGTTTGCCCATGGATGGGGAATTTATCCTAAGCATGAATTTAGTTATGAAGAACAAGCCTATGCTGCTGCTAAAGAATTCTTTATTGAAGCAATAAATGATGGCCTTTGTGGAGCAAGATCGATTACTATCAGTAACAACATCATGCTCTATGATCACCTATCAGCTAGTGAAACTGCCCAAAAGAAGCTAGACAAAGTTATTCCTTACCTTTCTTCAATTAATATTGGAAGAATTGGAAGAAAAGCAAGGGCAGACTGCAACAAAGAAGGCCTATTCCTAATAAGATGAAAAGCATGGTGGGCCCATTCCACTCAGCATCCACTCGGCTAAGGATTCCTTCTTATCCTTTCCTCCGACAAAAGTATGGTGGGACCCTACGAAGGACAATAATGTAACCTTTTCCCTGTACAAAGGACAATAATTCAGTCCTTTTTTCTGTACATCTTTTGTAAAGACATTTTGTAAAAAGATTCCTTCTTATCAGAAGGATATCTTTGAAACTCTATAAATAAAGATATCAGATGAAGGGAGGAGGCAGAGAGCCTTTCCGAACTTCTTTTTTTAAACTTATTTCTTCCTCTGATCTGCTTCTTAGTTTTAAAATAGTGTGAATAAATAGTAGCGCTGAGTACTGGAGCAGAAGCTCTCCTGCAAACTGGTATCAGAGCCTTGTGCAGTTCCGTTCTTCTTTTTTTTGTAAGTATCCTTAACTTAGCCATGTCTGGCTAACTGTCTAAGTTTATAAGAACCTCTTCACAGAAATGTCTAGAGCTTTAGTTCTTCCTGAATCATATGAATGTCCTTTCAGTTTAAATACTCATGAACATAGTATTCATCTTCCTAGTAATGGTACAATAGAACAACAAAATAGTTTGCTAAACTATTTAAGTGATCAAATCTATATAGTTTCTCAAAAACTAACTACTTTACAAACTTTCTTAAGTTTTCCAAAGTTTTCTTCATCTTCAAAAGAAAGACTTGGATCTGTTAGAATGATAAAAACATCTTCAAAAAGTTTGAAAGAAACAAACTTAGAAGAAATTGATTATCAAAAATATTTGAAATATAAAACTTTATTAATTGAAGAATTAGAAGGGAAAATTACTTCTAAGGAGATTTTCAAATTCTATGAGGAAAACTCTGCTTCTATAAAATATTTTTCCAAAGATTCTTCTGATAATGAAAGTTATATATCTGCATCTGAATCTTTTGATGATGAATTATCTGAATATGATGATATTATTGATGAAATACCCTCTAATGAAGAGTATGATGTTGATGACCTATTATCACTACCCTCTAACGAGGAAGCCTCTTGGTCAGGGGAACCATACAACATACCCTCTAACGAGGACTATCATATATCAAATATACCCTCTAACGAGGAGCAGTATTTATTTAATATAAATATGGAGCGTGGGGAATCATCTACCCAAATGATTTCTACAGGTAGACAAAATCCACCACATCCTAATACTACTGAAGAAACTATGTATCATAGAGATACAGATGAAAACTATGTTGATTCTTATATCTATAAACAAGGAAAGGGCCCTTGGCTATTGTTCTTCACGGCGAGACGAGCCGTTTATCATTACAATAGGTGTCAAGTGGAAGTGCAGTGATGTATGCAGCTGAGGCATCCTAACAGACCGAGAGATTTGAACCTTGTTCCTACACGACCTGATCAATTCGATCAGGCACTCGCCAAGGTTCACGCCTCACAAGAAAGAGATGCGAGTGCTCCCGTCGGTCTTACAGACAGGGGCGAAAACAAGAGAGGAAAATAGGCTGTCGATCTGTTTTGCTTGAAAATCGTCACAGCCTAACCACGACAAAAATGCGAGATGAGTACTCAACTTGCCCAACCTGCCTCTTCCACTGGACCTCGTCTTTCGACAGAGCAGCAGCTATCCGAGCCCTGCAAGCCGAATATAACCGTCGTTTCCTGGGCCAAGTCAGCCCATGGTCATCAAAGACGTAAATCCAATCGTCTTTTCTCCTCTGACGACATGAGCCACATGCTCCGTCAGCTAAAGTGGGATTCGTCCTCTTGCACTAGGGAAGTGCATGAATCGGTTGAATAAGAGAGTGCCATTGACGAAGGGACGTCACTGAAGAGGATTCTGTCAAAGAGGGGAAGCAAGCCGGGAAAAAAAAGTCCAATACTCGACAGTAAACCGGAATAATGAGACAGGAGAAAAAAAGGTTCGAAAAGGCTTCAAGCCTAGAACGATCGTTTTGATGCAGTTTAGGTCAAAGACAAAGACCACACACAACCAAAGATGCTTCTTCTATTCTTTTCCCTGGCGCAGCTGGGCCATCCTGGACGTCGAACCGGTCTCCAGACCTCGCCCGTTTTGCGAAGTAAATCATCGCACCTACGATCCAACAGAGAGGGAGAGAATCAATAGATTCTTTTTCGGGAGCGATTCATCCTTTCCGAACGCAGCATACAACTCTCCGTTGTACTGCGCTCTTCGACGTGTGATTTAGAACCTCGACATCCTATCGACGCAAGGGATTCTTCGTCGGAGATCGGTAGGAAATACCATTCCGGCACAATATGAGGCGGGGTGGGCATCGGATTAGCAGGTATATAATTGTCGGGATGCCCCGGTTGTCATTGATCAAGAAGGAAATCCAAAGGGAACTCGAGTTTTTGGCGCGATTGCTCGGGAATTGAGACAGTTGAATTTATTGCTTTGTCGGAACTCGTCACCGTCGCGTCGCTTCATCTCGCTTCTCTCGTATGGCATTCTTTCTTTAGGGAAGACGTTGTAGGGATCCCAGATGATGGAACCCTAGGAGAGCCGCCGACTCCAACAATCGTCCATGTACGATCCATACTAGATCTGACCAACTACCCAGACTCGATGATACTTCCATCCGTCAATCGACGGCGTAGAGCAAAGGAGAACCGAACCCTGCAATGATTATGACGAGCCCGACGCGAGTCTTCCGTCAGTTTACTGGAAGTGCTTTGGAAGGTTGTAATTTCTTAACCGCTGCAGTTTCTACCCCTGCGAACAGTTTAGCACATTCTTTGTTGCTACTATGGGGCCCTGAAGCACAAGGAGATTTTACTCGTTGGTGTCCGACCGCTCAGACTTTACGAGGAAGTCCACGTAGACTTGACGAGAACGTCGTTTGACGAGTTCCGTGTAGCGGGGATTCATCAGTCGTTTGACGGAGAGATTCGCCTACGGCGGTCCCCTGGACATAGTCCTTTCAGGCAGTGGCCGTTTAGTCCATGGTCTTACCCCCGAGGTGCCTTATCCCGACGCAGGCGGGGTGGCGACCTCGTCACGTTTACGCCTAGGCCCTCAATTTGCCTCTAGCCTTACTCCTACCTTTCCTCATTTGACGCCCGTGGGTCTTTCCCTTGCGGCTGGATCGACTGAAACTGCCGTCGACTACTGCCTCAGGTGCTTTGGCCAAACCTTCCCGTCGATGTGAACTCTTGGGGAAGATCAGCCTGTTATCCCTAGAGTAACTTTTATCCGTTGAGCGACGGCCCTTCCACTCGGCACCGTCGGATCACTAAGGCCGACTTTCGTCCCTGCTCGACTGGTGGGTCTTGCAGTCAAGCTCCCTTATGCCTTTGCACTCCAACACCTATTATGCAAGGAATCATTGACTTACATCACGATATCTTTTTCTTCCTCATTCTGATTTTGGTTTTCGTATCACGGATCTTGGTTCGCGCTTTAAGCTGAACAAGCACAGCTCCATCAGACTTCGAACTGAAACGCTTCCAGCAAACAAATGACAACAATAGCACACAGTCCAGTCCCCGTCACCGAAGAATCGGAACGCCGCGGAAGCTGCGCCCGTATGGAGCATCCGGAATTTCGACAGAGGGAAAGTGGCTACCCGACGACCCAAAGCGACGCCTATTGAGAAGCTGACGAATCCCGTGAGCCGTCGTGACTAGAGCACCGAAAGGTTGCCTGTGGGACGGTCTTCTGTCGATTAGAGCATCTGAAGAGGGTGGGAGATATCTTTGACCTAAATCCTTCATATAGGGAAGGTCAAGCACACGACGGAGTAAGCGACGATGGCCGGGTAAACTAATGAGTTTGGATATTAATGAACTTTATAGAAGAGTTATCTATCGTAAGAGCAGCTTTTGCCAAAACTCTAGCAGTTTCTTGAAAACTTGCTTCGGATATGAAACTTTGAGTATTCAGAGATGCCCTCGTTATTCCCAATAAAATTGCCCGATAACAGATTGCTTCGTCTAAAGCACGTCCTGCTCATTCCGCTCGCAACAATCCGATTAGTTCTCCAGGTAAAAAAACATTAGACATTCCATCTTCTGAAACCAACACTTTTGATGTTACTTGCCCGTCTATGGGCAGCCGACGTACGCAATAGACGTCGGGAGTTGAATATCCAGTCGTCGACGAGTGTTTTTTTTTGAGCTCGACGAAAAAATGACTTCACAGGGGCACATGACTACTTCGATCTTTGCCTTTTTGATGAATTGCACGAAGCGGGCATAAAGGGAACCCAACGGCCATATTCTTCTCCAATCTGAGTTTTGCTCACGTCTCGAATAAATTCAAGGACATATTCGAAGAAATTCAATGGATTAGTTCGATCCAAAACTTGAGATAAGGGGTGGTCGTTCGCCCATAAATAAATGGACCATTTGTTACGGAGACACAAGACAAACCTTTCCCAACGTCAAAGAATTTTTTCTGCGACGAGTCAATTCATCTCGAGGCTTTCAAAGAATGCATTTCACATCACTAGAAAGATGGAGGCAGCTCCGTCAAGCCCACCGAATTCTCCTTGTGCTTCATGACTGGTTTGTCTTACCTTCAGAGCATTATTCGCCTACCTTCGCCTGTGACTCTGCTTGCTTCGCCTTCCAATCAGAAACTGACGGGATTGGACATTCGCTGGTGAAACCTTACTGAACTGAGGTGTGGTATCCGCGCGACGAGGGCTTCTTCTTTCGCCGCTTCCGCTCCTTCGAGATCGGCTAATGCTCCCAGGTTGATGCGATGTATTCCACCAGTTGACTGGAGACTTTATTATTGGTATATCGATCGGTCCAGCACGGATTGAAATAGGAGCCGGTTCGACAGGAAGCTTTTGAAAACGGCTGTTCGCCCATTAAAGCGGTACGTGAGCTGGGTTCAGAACGTCATGAGACAGTTCAGTCCATATCCGGTGCGGGCTTCCGAGAAAGCCTGAAGTCTTTCCTGGCGAGGTGATGGCTCACCGTTTAACTAGCCGAGGTGAAACTTCCCTCCCGCCAAAGGAAGACACGATCCCGCGCGATAGCTGAAGTATAGGGCCCGTGCCACATCGACGAACCCAAGCGGGAACCTTCCCCGGCAAGCCGGGGCCTATAGAATAACTTTTTATTTGATTGATAATTATATGAAGCAGAAGATATTTTAGCCATTTGCATCAAGCTCAAACTTCCTTCTTGCATACGTGCTCCCCCAGAAGCACACACAATAATGACAGGTAGAGATCGATTAGTAGCATACTCGATCAAACGGGTAAATTCTTTTTTTTTTCTTTTATATTGGTCCATAACCTAGGGAAATTACCTAGGGAAGTCTTAGTCTTCTTTTTTCAGCGGATAATACAGATAGTGTTAATATTAAAAAAAAAAGTAAGTGGACGATTTCCTTTTATGCGGTTTGGGAGGGCGTCGGTTCCCTGGGACTGGCTATTCCTGGTGAAATTTCAGTCAATCAGAAAGCTCAGAGTTGCAACATGGACTGCATAGCCGTCTTCTGTAGTTCTCAACTTCGGAACTCGAAAGGAGTTTAAAGCAAGATGACATATACCGAGCTGAGCCGACAGCTGGGCTGGGTACGATGATGGGCGAGAGAGGGAAAAAAAAACCTTCGGGATGGATCGGGAAAAGTGACCTCCGGCTCAGCCCCCACGACTTCCTTCCCGAGTACGCCTCTCGAAGCCTGCGACCATGTATGCAGCGATTGATATGGAGACTCTGTCTACTGGTTCCACGGGATTCACTCATCCCCGTTCACAGGACGTTGACGGAAGTGGCACAATCTCCAGGAAGCTCGACAGTCCCGACGCTTTTAAAAGTCTCGTCAGATTCATTTCCCTTAATAACACACTGCCAGTGCCCTCTCCCCCACCAGAGTCTCGTTTCGCTGAAACCCCAGCCTCATTACCAGATTTGCTCTCATTGCTCCCGTTGCTGACACCAGGACATCTCCATCAAAGAAAACTACCCCCGTCATCGATGCATATCACATGCCCGGTCCGTTCGCTTACACTCACTGCTCTGCTCATCCGTTCCGACAACGGCCCCGCTGTTCGTGGTCTTGCAAAGACTCCGCAGATCATCCTCATGTAGGAGGTGAGGGGCGCGCGAGACGGGGGTAGACCCTCGGCGTCCCCGTCGGTGGAAGCCACCAAAACAGGTTTAGGGAATTTGTCGGGGGTTGGGAAATTCTGAATTTCTCATTAGGGGGAAGCTCTGAACCCTTCACTGCTTCTCCGGACGATAACCCCTTGTGTGGTAATGTAAACTCTCTTGAGAAAAAGAGCTTTGCCCTTAACTGAAAAAGAATAAAGGCAAGAATCGACGTTTCTTACCCCGGGCGAAGAAATTTGTTGGTTTCCTGAAGCAATCCCTTTTTTGGCGCATGGCCAAACGATCTTTTATATATTTTTCCAGTAGTTATTTTAGGTACTATTGCATGTAATGTAGGCTTAGCAGTTCTAGAACCATCAATGATTGGCGAACCGGCGGAGCGGATGCAGTGAAGGCTCGTGAAATGGGGTGTCAGGGGGTGTCCCCATTCCGTGTGTCAACGGGCTTCTATCCGTCGATGAGGAAGGTGTAATAAACTTCTTCGATAAAGAGGAATCAGTAAAGAAAGAGAAAATGGATTCCGGAGGACGACGGAGATGAATTCGTCGAGCTTTGTGCGGGACACTAAACTATGAAAGCAGGATTTCTCTCCCGACGAAATGAAGTCTTCCTTTCCGGGTGAAGGTTTTTCAAGATAATTTAGGTCCACATTAAAGTATTTCGTAAGATTTTCCCTCATACGGTGAAGCGCGTCTACTAGGTCACATCTTCGGATTCGGACTCGCCAGGATGACGAGGTGCGTATGGATCCGGTAAACGACATAGAGGGATTCTGAGCCCTAGGAGACGATGGGGCAGGGGGAGATGATGGCCGTAGCCGTCGAGGCTGGGATCAACGTAGTCACGTCCGTCGAAGTCCCGTCGACAGTGCCTGCGCGTGGAGCTCCTGGAATGTCGATAGACCAAAAAAGGGATTTTCTCTCTCTCCCTCGAATATCGTAGTTTGGTTGGCTCCTATCGACGGAGAGGGCAAAAGAAAAGAAGAGCAGAATCAAAGTATAGTGTTGAACAAGTAGGTGTAACTGTTGAGTTCTATAGTAGCGAACTCAATGGAGTCAGTTATAGTGATCCTGCTACTGTGAAAAAATATGCTAGACGTTTTGGCACGGCCTGACAGGTCTACGTCACGCTTACCCCTGACGCGGGAAGGTACTCGTTGGCCTGCTCAGTGAACAGCCCAATTGGGACACGCTCCCTCGATGTCGGCTAGAGAGAGAGGAGCATCGACGGTTTAGCGCGGATCGTCGCTTCATGGTGTTGCATTTCAAATCACCGGAAACTAGACGATTGCACAGTTGGAATAGGAAGTCGTCAACGGTCCCCGGTGCGACATCGGGCAGAAGTCATCGATTGTCGGTCTCGATGTTGGCCCTTTCAGTCGGAAAACCTCGAGTGGGCATCGACGATACATAACCCCAACGATTTTCGTCATTTCAGCGGTTCAGGGGTTGCGGAAGGACCCCCCCAGCCTTTTTTGATGGGGGTTGCTAGTCACTGACGTAGTCGATGGGACAGTTGCAGAAGCAATTCTGATCCATTCGTCTATGCCGTCGACGCTCTGGACCCGTCACCTCGGGATCGGTGGTTCGTGACCCTTCTCTCACTCCAGGCAGGCAGGCCTATATTTCTTGGTTTCAATAGGACTCCTTACGAGCGTTGTTTCCATCTACTATTATTTAAAAATAATCAAGTTATTAATGGCCTTCGTCGGCAGCCAATTTGTTCCTCTGGTTGGGAAGGCCGCTACACACACTCGATCTCAGAAAGATCGTACTCCGAGTTCCCACTCGTTGTGACCCACACACGGCTTCCGAGCGAATCAGGCATAACCAAAAGAATTGTGTAAAATATGTGAATTTATCTAGTTGAGGCATGTCGTCGGACCTGTCTTCAGTCCTTGCCTACAGAGTGTATCCAGCTACCCAACGCTTCCTTCTTTTCGACAAGACGTCTCCTTTTGTCTTCGATCGTCGACGTCCTCACCGCTTCCTGCTCCGGCTACTCTACGCTTTTTTCCGATTCCCTGCTTTTTTCCGGTTGAACTACCCTGTCTGCTGGGTAGCATGGTACCACTGGTGGATGAAGCCATGGGGCCGGTTGAAGGCCGTCGGACGTCGAATTGTTGCTGTTGAAAAGGTTACTATTTATTCTATTCCGTTAAAAATAACGGAGGAATTTTGTTCGTAAGAACAAAGAGAAGCAGATCTATTCTATACCCGATAAGTACCAATACGCAATGGCCCCACTGATTTGTTTTCGATCGGAGCATCAAGCAGCGCAACCCGGTTCTACTTGACTAAGCCCCGTGCTCGTCCGATGGAGGGAGTTTGCTTTACCCAACTCCCCTGAAAACCCTAGATCCGTCAGCTCGGTACTTTTATGGCTGGTGTCCCCACAGTGCCCCCTCCATGCTCTTTGCGTCGGAGGTTGGATGGGGAAGCACAAATTCCGACTGTCTCTGAGCAGCGGGGCTGATCCCTCCATTGGGCTTTCGTTTTCGAAAGCAGCTTACACTGGCATTCGTTGTAAGCCAATGTTATTCTTCCCATTTCTTCCTCCCCGAACGTCTAGCATTCTTCGTTGGATACAACCGCCTTTTCGTTACATCTCGGAATTGAGTGATGAATGGCCACTGCTTTCCTTTGTGTTACATGAAATGATGCCTCGGTACAGTCCGACGAAAGAATATTTTTCTTTCAGCACCTCCACGTCATATTCTTTGAATCGTCGAGTCTGCTCCTCAATCCCCTCCCCTGTCGGCGGTTCCAGCCGCTACTGAGGGAATGGAGCCACTTTCTGGTATTTAAACGCGTACACTCAAAAAATCTGTTGGACAAGCAGATTCACATCTCTTACAACCTACACAGTCCTCGGTTCTTGGCGCGGAAGCAATTTGCTTAGCTTTACATCCGTCCCAAGGTATCATTTCCAATACATCTGTGGGGCAGGCTCGCTGCTGGGCCGGAGACCCTTCCCAACCGTCGTGGAGTTCCCAAAAAGGCATACGCCCGTCGAGACGTCCATCTCGATGGGAGCTCCCCCCCCCCTCGAAAGGCAAAGGTCCGCCCCAGGAACTTTCCGAAAAAACCCTCTCTTTGCCTCCTTTCTCTTGCGTCGATTGAATAGTTCAATGCCCGAGCTCCCGCTTTGCTTGCGTTCTTCACTGGCTCTTCGATGCTCTTTTATGGGGTCTCCTACCGACAAATGACGTCTCTTAAATAGGCCTTTTTTTTAGACCGGATCGTCGGGTGGCCGTCAGTGCCTATTCAGATTTTCCCACAGGGGAAGGAAGGGGTAAGCAGGAATCGACGTGAGTTGGTATTACTAGCCGACGAATCCCATTATTGACCGAATCGGGGAATTCATTGGCAAATGAAAAATCTACCGTTTTAACACTCAGAAAAACCTAGAAAAGAGGAAGAGTCACTAAGACAATATCCCGGTAAGCAAGCGCTTCGGTATTCCGATTTCCATCACCTGACAATCCGACGGGCATGCACGCCATACCTATACCCATACGCTGATAACTCGACGCTTCCCTAAAGGTCAGCGGTTACAGGTACTTGAGGGAAAGAAAGATTTGAATGACGGTTGAAAAAAATTCGACTTTTGCAGATCAGATAATGTTTCAGTTAGTGTACTGATGGACCGGTCGTATACAAACCTTTCTTTGCGGTGGGATCGTGAGGTGGCGTAGGTCAACATTTCTCCATCTACGGCTTTTTGAAGTCGTCATTTACATACGCTCAAATGACCCCTTCTCATAATAAGAATGTACATAACCTTATTCCGGTCTGGTCCGGTATGGAATGAACTTATAATCTGATGATCGAGTCGATTCCATGATTATAAGTTCATAACCCCAGCCCATTTTGGGCGGGACGGGCGGTGTGTACAAGGCCCGGGAACGAATTCACCTCCGTATGGCTGACCGGCGATTACTAGCGATTCCGGCTTCATGCAGGCGAGTTGCAGCCTGCAATCCGAACTGAGGACGGGTTTTTGGAGTTAGCTCACCCTCGCGGGATCGCGACCCTTTGTCCCGTCCATTGTAGCACGTGTGTCACCCAGGGCATAAGGGGCATGATGACTTGACGTCATCCTCACCTTCCTCCGGCTTATCACCGGCAGTTTGTTCAGGGTTCCACACTCAATGGTGGCAACTAAACACGAGGGTTGTGAAGGGGTTGAGTGTGGACTTGACGTCCGAGATCAATCCGACAATTGATGAAATTCGCATCACCCATTTGGACGTCGTGGCAATTCAGCACGACGTATCCATCGTGTCGATTTTCAACAATCGCACGGGTGGGTGGTGCCGGATATCGGACCGTCAGCTACCAATTTCCGGGTCAGTCAATAGCAGGGATATTTCTTTCCCGGGTCTCCTTTCGAAGGAAAGGCCTTCGCATTCCAATCCGGTAGGGCCGGACGGCTTTGTTTGCCCCAGCTTGGCGAATCGCATCCCCGCGCCGTCCCGTCACCGTTCTCGCGAAGTCTTCATCGACGTCCTGCTTATGGAGCGTCGAGGGTATATGATTTCCGCTCGACGCAACTAAACAATCCCGCGCGTGCGCACGTGTTCTCACCCCGTCCCCTCCTCGTCGGTTGGCGCCGGGCCCGAGGGTGATGGTCCCCCTTCCTGAAGGAGCGTTTCATTTAGGCCGGCAAGAGGGCCCCTGATCTATCAATAGAGGGAGCAAAAAACAGGCTTTGCTCCCCTTTTTCAAAATGAAGAAAGAAGGGTGGCCCTGGTAAGGTTCTTCGCTTCGCATCGAATTAAACCACATGCTCCACCGCTTGTGCGGGCCCCCGTCAATTCCTTTGAGTTTCATTCTTGCGAACGTACTCCCCAGGCGGGATACTTAACACGTTAGCTACAACACTGCACGGGTCGGGTCTCACTTTCTTTTACTCCTGTCGAAAGCATACTGAAACAGATACACTATATACTCTATAAAGAAAAGATGGCTGTTCTAGTTCGAGTTCAGGACAGGACAGTATGGGACCTCGTCGCGTCAGGGCTGTCGGAAGCGAGCAACCAACAAAAATAAAAGGAAAAATCGGAGGGGCGGGCCCGACGTCCTCCGGCCGAAAAACGATTCATAAGTGGTGGTTGTTTGAGGGAGCGAGACCCGGCTACGGACGAGTTCGAAAAAGAGTCTAGCCCAGCTCGAGTATACGAGAAAGTCGGCAGCATCCCAGATCCCCCCGGGCTTTGAGACAATGGGTTTGGATGTTGGTGAGGGAGCGTTTATCGTTGGATGAACTGCATTGCTGATATTGACCCCAAAAAAGAAACGGTAGGTGCAGCAAAGATTGCAGTTCTTACGGGTGAATGCTCAATATCCAAGTAAGCTTACAAATTTGATCATAATTAAGTGCTTTTTGGACTATCTCATATCTTTTTTATTTGCTGGGTGTTTATCCCCCACAACATCTCGATTTTCTTATATACAAAGTATTTACTTGTTACTAATAAAGTCTAGCCTCTCTTCTTCCTTAGATCCCTTATTTCACTCCGATAGTATCATAGATCGGGATCGATGCAGAGCAATCGTGGAGTAACTCCCGATATAGCAGTAAAAGCTAGGCGAAGCAGTGGAGTGCTGCACCCTAGATGGCGAGAGTCCAGTAGCCGAAAGCATCACTAGCTTATGCTCTGACCCGAGTAGCATGGGGCGGAGGGATAAGCACGTCAAATAATCGGCACAGTCGTTTAACAATAGCTTCATTTTCCATGAGAGTTCGTTTTTCCGCGTGGATCAATGTGCTCCGGATCTGCTGACCTCAGTCTTTCGCATGGATTACAGGAAATTTGTGAATTAGATCGGGTTACGGCAAGTCGTCGGAAATCGATTGTTATTGAGTTGCCTAGGTTTTAGTATCCCCCGGGTCCAATTCCTGGCTCTCAGGGGGACCCTATTCTCTCGGTCGAACCGAAACCCTTTCTGTCGAAATAAAATATTCACAACTTGCAGAATGAATGAATTATTCCTCTTTACTCAATGAAAGCGAATAAAACTTTTCTTTCTTCTCGACGTGCGACGAGGCCTACTTTTTGTTTGACCCGACGGTGCTGGACTGGGGATTCGGGAGAGACGAGCGGAGAGAGAGTGACGGTAGACGGCGGGGGAGCAAATCTCGGAGACGAGTATAGACAAGTGACGCCTAGGCCTTTAAAAATAGTTAATTGTAGCTAAAGAGCTTTCAATCAATGAAGAGGAATAGGACCAGGAAGAAGAAGTATCATGCTTTTCATGAGATCACTAGTGAAGTAGGAATAGGAAGCCCATATTCTCTATTCCTGTTGTTGAATAACTGGTAATCCAATCTCCATGTGAAATGAAGTAACTCTCCTGCTAATCCGAGGAAGGTATGAAGTAGAGGGAGTTATCCGGATGGAACTCCGTAGTCAGGCGCGAGGATGAGTATGCCTAAGAATGAGTAGTCGCGAGCTTTCATTGAAGTAGGGGCGGAAACTGATGGGTGCCTTCCCAACACGACGAACCAGACCAACCGACAGAGTGTGCTACTTACCAAACTGCTGTAGAGGAGGCCTTCGGATAGTAGCACAATCTGTTCTACGTACAATAATGTGTTGAACTACTTCAACAAGTCTACGCGTGAGATATCCAGCATCTGATATTCGTACAGCAGTATCGATGCGAGAGGGGGGGAGAAGCGGGGATTGATAGCTTTTGACGAACTAGCGGAAAGGAAAGAGTTGTTCCCTGCATTCCTTTCCTTCCTTTTGCCACATTTCGCTCAAAGCAGATCACATTCTCCTCCCACTGCTTGGGAGCTCACGGTTTCATGTTCTATTTCACGCCTTGATGGGGGTTCTTTTCACCTTTCCCTCACGGTACTACTTCGCTATCGGTCACCCAGGAGTATTTAGCCTTGCAAGGTGGTTGAACGTCGAAAAATCAGAACCCGGATAAAACCTCCTCGAGTCCTAAATTGTCCCACAGCATCGTGGGCAGTGGCATGGAAAGCAGTCTAGGGTGGCGCGAGGGTGAGCTAACTCCAAACCTTTTTTAGGTTTTGTATATACGAAGATATACAAAATTAAATTTTGTATACAAAATATTTATCTCCTTGCCCAAGTAAAAATAGAATCAAGATCATATAATAGAGTACACCGGTGGTTGTACTCTATCCAGAAATTACTAATTAGATCTAAATAAGTCTAGTTCCTTCGGAAATGGTAAGATCTTTGGCGCAAGAAAAGATATTTTGGACTGGTAATTATTCCAAAAAATACTACTAATTCTGCAACAAAACCACTCATTCCAGGCAATGTCGCTTGTAGCATAGACGATTCTTAATATTTATATTTAATTAAATTATAAATTATAGGGGTGATCTCAAACTGAGGCCATAAACTGGAAAGTCTTGACCAATTCGAAAGATCATTCGATGTAGTTGAACTCGACGTATCTCCTTCATTTGCCTGCTGCTTTTGCCCATTCTTCGTCGACGGGAGAACCCGTGGAATTTGATGATTATCAAATAGAAAAATTTGAGAGTTGAAAGGGGCATAATGTCGTAAGTTATTCATACCAACTAAGCAATCGACATTAAAGTCAATAGGTAGTAAAGCAAATTCAAAAGTATAGTGGTGAGAGATATTATGAATATCTGGAATAGATATAGAGAGATTTGCTTTATGAGTAATGATAACAGGTCTGCCCATAAAGTCATTTAAGCTTGCTTGCTTTTCTAGGATCAACCATAATTGCTTAGGGATAAATTTTTCATGTATAAGACTAGTTTCAGCACCTGAATCTAGTAGAGTGTGTAAAGTAAGACAAGAGTTATCAGGAAATAATAATGTCATGGGAATGTATATGTGTAATTGAGGTTTTTTCTTAAGAAGATCCGACATTTGATAAACCAAAGGAACTTGTTGGTAATTTTATAATATGTTGGTCTTCTGATTTCTTTTGAAGATCAAGGATTCGTTGAGTCCTTCCCTCAAGGGGAGTATCTTCTAAAGCAGACATACTAGGTCTAGCTTGTTCAACAAAAATATTGGTATTTCGATATTCAGAGGTACTAAGACTTCTTGGAATACTTGGATTTATAATCGTAGTAGAAATAGTATTGCCTGAAGCAATAAATGTTTCTATAGGGAGATGTGTTTTTGGTTTTAAAGATTTCAAGAATATTTGCATCTCATTATCATACCTCAAATGTCTTATATTGACCAATTTTGGTTGAATTATTTTTCCATTCCCAACTTCAAAGAGTTTAATAAACTGTGTAGGTGTGATAGATCTAAAAGTAGATGTTTCGTTTAGTGCCAAACAATGTTCCCATTGTATTCCCAGTACTTGGGATCCAGGAAGCATTTCAATTCCTTTTAAATTTATAGAAAGAGTACAGGCTTTTTCTATATTTGTATCATGTAAGCTGATGCAAAAATCAGGATGTATATTTACTCCAAATATTCTATTTGCCAGATTGGACTTTGCTCCTCCTAAAATACTATTTAGAGGATTATTGATGATTCTTTCATCACAACATATTATCATAATAGGTGTGTCTATTCCGGATCTGAATAGACCAGTTATTTTTATTTGGATTAATCCAATGTGTAAATATTTCTTCTTAGGATATTTTTGCTTCAGATTTTCTATCTGATGATAGTTTAGCGCAGTTTGATGTCTCTTTCCTTGTTTATAGATATAAGAATCAACATAGTTTTCATCTGTATCTCTATGATACATAGTTTCTTCAGTAGTATTAGGATGTGGTGGATTTTGTCTACCTGTAGAAATCATTTGGGTAGATGATTCCCCACGCTCCATATTTATATTAAATAAATACTGCTCCTCGTTAGAGGGTATATTTGATATATGATAGTCCTCGTTAGAGGGTATGTTGTATGGTTCCCCTGACCAAGAGGCTTCCTCGTTAGAGGGTAGTGATAATAGGTCATCAACATCATACTCCTCATTAGAGGGTATTTCATCAATAATATCATCATATTCAGATAATTCATCATCAAAAGATTCAGATGCAGATATATAACTTTCATTATCAGAAGAATCTTTGGAAAAATATTTTATAGAAGCAGAGTTTTCCTCATAGAATTTGAAAATCTCCTTAGAAGTAATTTTGCCTTCTAATTCTTCAATTAATAAAGTTTTATATTTCAAATATTTTTGATAATCAATTTCTTCTAAGTTTGTTTCTTTCAAACTTTTTGAAGATGTTTTTATCATTCTAACAGATCCAAGTCTTTCTTTTGAAGATGAAGAAAACTTTGGAAAACTTAAGAAAGTTTGTAAAGTAGTTAGTTTTTGAGAAACTATATAGATTTGATCACTTAAATAGTTTAGCAAACTATTTTGTTGTTCTATTGTACCATTACTAGGAAGATGAATACTATGTTCATGAGTATTTAAACTGAAAGGACATTCATATGATTCAGGAAGAACTAAAGCTCTAGACATTTCTGTGAAGAGGTTCTTATAAACTTAGACATGTTATTTCCTTCCTTTCTTTCACTAAGTTAGATAACAGTATCGCTTTGACCCTGGTTTCTCCGGCTATGTAACCTCTAGGGGTGGCTTTCTCCCTAGAGTTAGGCAGCCATAACTGAAGCGTCCCTTCCGGACATATAGTCAACCACAAGCACTATTACAAGCTTCAGAGAGACAGAGCACAGCCATGTTTCGTTTCCTACCTCATGGCGTAAGATACTATTATCTAATTAGCTTAAGAAATTAAGGAAATAACATGCCTAAACAGTTTAGCCAGACATGGCTAAGTTAAGGATACTTACAAAAAAAAGAAGAACGGAACTGCACAAGGCTCTGATACCAGTTTGCAGGAGAGCTTCTGCTCCAGTACTCAGCGCTACTATTTATTCACACTATTTTAAAACTAAGAAGCAGATCAGAGGAAGAAATAAGTTTAAAAAAAGAAGTTCGGAAAGGCTCTCTGCCTCCTCCCTTCATCTGATATCTTTATTTATAGAGTTTCAAAGATATCCTTCTGATAAGAAGGAATCTTTTTACAAAATGTCTTTACAAAAGATGTACAGAAAAAAGGACTGAATTATTGTCCTTTGTACAGGGAAAAGGTTACATTATTGTCCTTCGTAGGGTCCCACCATACTTTTGTCGGAGGAAAGGATAAGAAGGAATCCTTAGCCGAGTGGATGCTGAGTGGAATGGGCCCACCATGCTTTTCATCTTATTAGGAATAGGCCTTCTTTGTTGCAGTCTGCCTTTGCTTTTCTTCCAATTCTTCCAATATTAATTGAAGAAAGGTAAGGAATAACTTTGTCTAGCTTCTTTTGGGCAGTTTCACTAGCTGATAGGTGATCATAGAGCATGATGTTGTTACTGATAGTAATCGATCTTGCTCCACAAAGGCCATCATTTATTGCTTCAATAAAGAATTCTTTAGCAGCAGCATAGGCTTGTTCTTCATAACTAAATTCATGCTTAGGATAAATTCCCCATCCATGGGCAAACTGTTGACTTTCATCATGAAGTTCCCATACTTGAAAGGAAGAGAATAACTGGTAGAGGTTCCTTTCTTCCCAAATGCTCCAGATTCTGAACCAGAAACCAGTTTCCCAGGAATGCTGCTTAGAGTAAGTTAAAACTCGGTCACTGCAAATTTTTGGAATGTGATCGAGATAATCCTCTGGATGTAAGGTGCTTAAATAAAGATTATG
The DNA here is from genome assembly GCA_036321105.1 of Dracaena cambodiana. Classification (NCBI taxonomy): domain Eukaryota; kingdom Viridiplantae; phylum Streptophyta; class Magnoliopsida; order Asparagales; family Asparagaceae; genus Dracaena; species Dracaena cambodiana. The sequence goes on along the minus strand of JAYEPQ010000012.1, from coordinate 31,654,732 downwards.
AACTATCCCAAGCTGGAGAGCTCTGGCAGATTCAGGAATGTCTCCTAAATAGACAGATAATCTTGGGCATTCATACTTGTTCTTGATTAAAGCATCTTCATTGAGTAGAAGCTGGGTAGTTTCTGTAGCTTCTAGTTGGTGGAAGAAGAGGAGGAGATGTTCATGTGATAGGCAGTTTTGCTGATGTAGATTTACCATTGTGTTCACAATGGCTTCTGCCTTGAATTGTCTTGCCCTTTTAGAATCAACTTCTAATAGAGATAGGAGTTGGTAGAAATCTGTAGTTGGACAGATTACTACGTCTGAAAGATTGCTTCTGGAAACAATGGTTTTGAGTTCTTGTTCTTCAGGCAAAGAACCACAAAACCAGTTTAGCCTTAATATCTTCTCCAGTTATGTCTCCATATAGACTTTTACAAATACTATGTAAGGCTGTTCTTCTAGATTCATGGCTATTTAAAGCTATTATCTCAGTTGGGTATAACTTTTCATATTGTGTTAGCCATCGTAAGGCTATTCCTTGCCAATATCCGCAAGCTAATATTACAAATTCTTGGTGAGGGATTCCCTGTGGCATTAGGGTATTTGTCCCAACCATTAATTGTTCCCAATTGAGTATATAATCTCTTAAAGCATTAGTTGGTATATTATCAATGTTAAATATTAATCCTGAATTAGCAGTTTGATGTCTCTTTCCTTGTTTATAGATATAAGAATCAACATAGTTTTCATCTGTATCTCTATGATACATAGTTTCTTCAGTAGTATTAGGATGTGGTGGATTTTGTCTACCTGTAGAAATCATTTGGGTAGATGATTCCCCACGCTCCATATTTATATTAAATAAATACTGCTCCTCGTTAGAGGGTATATTTGATATATGATAGTCCTCGTTAGAGGGTATGTTGTATGGTTCCCCTGACCAAGAGGCTTCCTCGTTAGAGGGTAGTGATAATAGGTCATCAACATCATACTCCTCATTAGAGGGTATTTCATCAATAATATCATCATATTCAGATAATTCATCATCAAAAGATTCAGATGCAGATATATAACTTTCATTATCAGAAGAATCTTTGGAAAAATATTTTATAGAAGCAGAGTTTTCCTCATAGAATTTGAAAATCTCCTTAGAAGTAATTTTGCCTTCTAATTCTTCAATTAATAAAGTTTTATATTTCAAATATTTTTGATAATCAATTTCTTCTAAGTTTGTTTCTTTCAAACTTTTTGAAGATGTTTTTATCATTCTAACAGATCCAAGTCTTTCTTTTGAAGATGAAGAAAACTTTGGAAAACTTAAGAAAGTTTGTAAAGTAGTTAGTTTTTGAGAAACTATATAGATTTGATCACTTAAATAGTTTAGCAAACTATTTTGTTGTTCTATTGTACCATTACTAGGAAGATGAATACTATGTTCATGAGTATTTAAACTGAAAGGACATTCATATGATTCAGGAAGAACTAAAGCTCTAGACATTTCTGTGAAGAGGTTCTTATAAACTTAGACATGTTATTTCCTTCCTTTCTTTCACTAAGTTAGATAACAGTATCGCTTTGACCCTGGTTTCTCCGGCTATGTAACCTCTAGGGGTGGCTTTCTCCCTAGAGTTAGGCAGCCATAACTGAAGCGTCCCTTCCGGACATATAGTCAACCACAAGCACTATTACAAGCTTCAGAGAGACAGAGCACAGCCATGTTTCGTTTCCTACCTCATGGCGTAAGATACTATTATCTAATTAGCTTAAGAAATTAAGAAAATAACATGCCTAAACAGTTTAGCCAGACATGGCTAAGTTAAGGATACTTACAAAAAAAAGAAGAACGGAACTGCACAAGGCTCTGATACCAGTTTGCAGGAGAGCTTCTGCTCCAGTACTCAGCGCTACTATTTATTCACACTATTTTAAAACTAAGAAGCAGATCAGAGGAAGAAATAAGTTTAAAAAAAGAAGTTCGGAAAGGCTCTCTGCCTCCTCCCTTCATCTGATGTCTTTATTTATAGAGTTTCAAAGATATCCTTCTGATAAGAAGGAATCTTTTTACAAAATGTCTTTACAAAAGATGTACAGGAAAAAGGACTGAATTATTGTCCTTTGTACAGGGAAAAGGTTACATTATTGTCCTTCGTAGGGTCCCACCATACTTTTGTCGGAGGAAAGGATAAGAAGGAATCCTTAGCCGAGTGGATGCTGAGTGGAATGGGCCCACCATGCTTTTAGTCTTGCATGATGTTTTGTAGAGCATCTTCATCAAGACTTCATCCGGGTCATGATCTTCATTAACAGGGTCTTGGTCTGCATCAAGATCTTCATCATTAGTTCTTTCCAGATCTTCATAGAATTCTTCTTTTGCTTTGGAGCCTATTTTGCCCAATTGTGTAGAGTTTAAAAAGGATAAAACTCTGGAAGTTTTATTTTCTGCAGGATCCAATGGTCCTACAAAATCATAAAACAGGACATTGTCTTCTATTTTGATAGAATGAGCCCCATTGATGACTTTGCTATATGCTTCATCAAAGAATTCTTTTGCTGCCTTCTTGGTTTCTTCTTCTAGATCGAGTACAGGCAGTGCTTCACATGTGGGAGAGGGAGCATAATTAAAGTTATGAAGTTCCCATAGTTGATAGGAAGGATAGACCTTAATATATCTTCTTTCTTCCCAAGTACTCCAGATACGGAAGAAGAATGTTGTCTGATACCATGTTGTATAAGCTTTGATGATTTTCAGACAAATAGGTGGAATGATATCTTGGAACTCTTCGGGATGAGATGAATTAAGGAAGAGTTCATGGACAAGACCTAATTTAATGGCCTTGGCACACTGTTTTATTTCTTGAAAGCCAGTAATAATTCGTGGAGAATTATTCTTGTTGAAGATGAGTTTGTTCTCCTGAAGGATGGAGATAACATCTGTAGCCTCCAATTGTCTAAAAAAATCCCTTAACTGATTGTCTGGGATCATGTTTTGTTGGTTTAAGCCGATCATCTTGTGGACTGTTATCTCAGCTTCCAACTGTCTGGTTTTCTCTGTTTGTATTTTACAAAGTTCTAGTAATTTGTAAAACTCAGGTAAGGGATGGTATACCTGATCCGAGATTTCCAAATCCTGAATTATATCTCTCAGAAATGCCTGGTCTTGAGTAGAGCCTTGGAACCAAGTTCCCTTTCTCTGCTCTAGATCTGCACTTTGAGCTGTGAGAGTATAGTTGCATAAGTCTTGGACTGTCTTTGTAATGTTCAGTCTCTCTGTCTTCTCTTGTTGATAGTGGTTATACATAGAGAGCACCATTTGCTCAATCTGGGATAACCAATATTTAGAAGAGTGGAAGTCATTGGATTGAATGGCACGGTAGCATCCATTCAATTTATCATAGATGTTGGAGTTGGTTGCCTTGAGGTCGGCATTATACCAATCTCGTACAACTGCTGCTGCTGTAGGTCTTGCTGGTTGTCCTGTCTGGACTCTTCTTTGAGCAGAAATAATGTTGCTGTAAGTTGGAGTGGAGTTGTTGACTGGAAGTATAGTCATTCCCAGAGGGGGGAATGGGTTTGCCTCTGTAGAGGTGCCAGTTTCCTGGGTTGTAGTATGGCTTGCTCCTTTTTCAGGGGCTTTCTTTGAATTGCTACCTCCCGTTTGTGGCGGGGTCTTTTTGCTAGCTTCAATGGTGATCCATTTGGCTTTTTCAGCCATGGACTTGAGCCTTTTCAGGCGTTCATCATCCATTGTTCGGACTCTTAACAAATCTGCAATAGGTTTAGTATGCTTGAGAAATATGATTATATTGAAGTGTCTTAAGAGGAAGAGGTACCAATTCTTCTTCTTCTTTACTAATAAAAAGAGATTGATTGTATGTAAGGCAGCTATTGTTTGGAGTTCAAATAGCATTAATAATATCCCATAATGTTCTTCTATTGTAGGAGAAAAGACTGGCATATTATCAAAATGTAGATGCCCAAATAAAGAATTCATCCATTTTTGGAATGTTTGTGGTGCATTTTTTAAACCAAATGGCATTACTAACCACTCATAGTGTCCTTGGGGACAACTGAAGGCAGTTAATTCTATAGATTCTTTATTGGCTAATTTTACTTGCCAAAACCCAGATTTAGCATCAAATTTACTATAGTATTTGGATCCTTGTATCTGCTTTATTAACTGTTCTGCAGCAGGTATAAAATATCCATCAAATTTTGTATAACTGTTTAATTTTCTATAATTAATGACCATTCTGGCTTTTCCTCTTTTTTGTTCTGCATGTTTTCTGACTAGAAAAGCAGGTGATGAATGAGGACTGCTACTAGGCTGTATTAGTTTAAGAGATAAAAGCTCGTTTATTTGAGCAAAAAATTCTTGTTTATCTATAGGGGATACCATTATACTGTTTGATCTTACATTAGTATTTCTATATTGATCGAGTAATGTAAGGGTACAGTACCTTGGTGCCTTATCAAAATATAATAAAGGGTTATTTGAATATAATGGTTTAAGCATACTGTGTATGATTTCCTCTGTATTAGAGAAGATAGCAAGAGGATAAGTGCAGTTGTTTTGGGTGGAAATAAGGCGTTCACCACGTTGGGCTGTAGTATAAGATGATGCTAAGGGTACCGGAAAAGGAACCCGTGGAATTTGATGATTATCAAATAGAAAAATTTGAGAGTTGAAAGGGGCATAATGTCGTAAGTTAACTAAGCAATCGACATTAAAGTCAATAGGTAGTAAAGCAAATTCAAAAGTATAGTGGTGAGAGATATTATGAATATCTGGAATAGATATAGAGAGATTTGCTTTATGAGTAATGATAACAGGTCTGCCCATAAAGTCATTTAAGCTTGCTTGCTTTTCTAGGATCAACCATAATTGCTTAGGGATAAATTTTTCATGTATAAGACTAGTTTCAGCACCTGAATCTAGTAGAGTGTGTAAAGTAAGACAAGAGTTATCAGGAAATAATAATGTCATGGGAATGTATATGTGTAATTGAGGTTTTTTCTTAAGAAGATCCGACATTTGATAAACCAAAGGAACTTGTTGGTAATTTTATAATATGTTGGTCTTCTGATTTCTTTTGAAGATCAAGGATTCGTTGAGTCCTTCCCTCAAGGGGAGTATCTTCTAAAGCAGACATACTAGGTCTAGCTTGTTCAACAAAAATATTGGTATTTCGATATTCAGAGGTACTAAGACTTCTTGGAATACTTGGATTTATAATCGTAGTAGAAATAGTATTGCCTGAAGCAATAAATGTTTCTATAGGGAGATGTGTTTTTGGTTTTAAAGATTTCAAGAATATTTGCATCTCATTATCATACCTCAAATGTCTTATATTGACCAATTTTGGTTGAATTATTTTTCCATTCCCAACTTCAAAGAGTTTAATAAACTGTGTAGGTGTGATAGATCTAAAAGTAGATGTTTCGTTTAGTGCCAAACAATGTTCCCATTGTATTCCCAGTACTTGGGATCCAGGAAGCATTTCAATTCCTTTTAAATTTATAGAAAGAGTACAGGCTTTTTCTATATTTGTATCATGTAAGCTGATGCAAAAATCAGGATGTATATTTACTCCAAATATTCTATTTGCCAGATTGGACTTTGCTCCTCCTAAAATACTATTTAGAGGATTATTGATGATTCTTTCATCACAACATATTATCATAATAGGTGTGTCTATTCCGGATCTGAATAGACCAGTTATTTTTATTTGGATTAATCCAATGTGTAAATATTTCTTCTTAGGATATTTTTGCTTCAGATTTTCTATCTGATGATAGTTTAGCAATTTTATAGAAGTAAAATCTTCATCTCCTTTTAGTTCTATATTTCCTTGCATTCTTTCAAAGATATAGGTAGGGTTATTTGTCCATAAAGATTTAAATTTGGACTGAGCTTTATATACCTCTTCTTGTTTAGCATGTGGTATGGAAAGTTTTAGTCTTTCAATATCTTCATCGGTTACTTCATAATGTTCCCCTTGGCTATTTTCAATACTTGTATTATGAATCTCTTGAGATTCTATTTCCTTCAATGTATTCATATATACTTTGTATTCAAACATGGATTCTTTTGAAGATTGTCCAGGGGTAAACTTTGGACTAAGAGGTGGAGATGTTGAAAGTAAAATATCTTGATCAACTTTAACCAATGCTAAATCTTCGTATTTATGGATTATAAGTATTCCTATAGGAGTACCTAAAGGAATTTGATATGGATTATCATCTAAGCTTGTACTTTTCATTATTATACTTATGTTTTGATCTGTCATAGATTCTATTATTCCATAAGTAATGAAAATATTTCTAAGAGCATGATGCCTTAGATTTTTAATTTCTCCATAATATCCATAAGGTATTCTTATAATCAGATCTAAATAAATTTCTATAGATTGATATCTTCTTATGCTATAATGATTGTTAGCATATAGAATATGTCCTGGAAATTTCAATGATTCCCTTTTGGGTAATATAGTAGTTTTAGACAGGGGTATAACCTGTATAAAATGGTATGTTTTATTCAAGGTTAACATGTTTATGTTGAACTCTTCTGTTTCAGAAGAATCAGAATTTAAAGGACTTTCTTCATATATGGATTCTATTTCGTATATAGAAGAGTTATCACTAAGGACTTCTTCTATGGTTCCAGTATGGATATCATACATTTCTAACTCATTTAACCATATTGTTTTAATGTTTATTCTACATTCTGTAGCATAATGTCCTTCTTTACCACATTTAAAACATGTACAATTCTTTTTCATACCTGTTTTATTTGTCTTAATAAACTTTCGATTCTTATATTTCTTTGTCTTTTTGTATTTCTCCTTATTTTCAGGTTTCCATTTTTTTCTGGATACCTTATATTTCTTCTTGATATTCTTTTTGAATCTAGATTTATAGTCTTTGGATTTTTTCCCATATTTTGTTTTCTTGGGAAAGAATGGTTTATTGAACCCATATACTGGAGGACAACCAAATTGATAATTAATATCCGGATCATACTTAGGACAACAAGAAGTTTTAATATCAGATTTATGTATGTATTTGGATAGATGACTATTTGCTTTTTGTAGCTGGCAAGTTTTCTTAACTGTTTCCATACAAGCCTTTTTTAAAGCTCCTGTATTATGTGGAATTCCTCCAGCTCTAAGACTGTTATATTTTTTCTCTATCATGGTATCCCATGGTATAGGTTACTTAGAAGAATTTGCTAATCTTTACATCAGTTATATTTTTAAACTGAATACCTTAGATAAAAAATCTTTTGGATCTTACCTACCAAATAAAAAGCCTGCTAGGTGACCGAAATCGCTCAGGTCAGTGAGGACTCACCCACTCACCTACTAAAAAGTCAGAAGGCCGCCTAAAGATAAGCTGCTAAGTTTTGGTGTTTCCACTTCGGCATATGACGGTGAAGAATTTCCGAGTTCCTGCTGAAGAATCCAAAAGCGATTGTTGGAGTTGACGTTCGCCGGGGACGATTGTCTCCGGAAACAAAATAGCCGCCTGATCAGAGGTGGAGCATGATGAGAACGAGCCAAAACAGGGTGAGAACCCGCCGTAAAACGGCGCCGACGTTGGTGGTTCGGCCATGGAGAGAAGACGACGTTAAGAAGAAGGCGGAGAGGACGACTCTGGTTTATGTGCTGCTTGCTTCGTCGCTCGAGATATTGACTGGCCTGTGGGATATCTCCATGATTGAATGAATGCCCAGAACAGAACATGCTCGAGACCAATGCTATTACACTTGACGTCGGTTTACCTCCATGAATGACTGATAGCCGACTCTGGTTTATGTTCTTGCTTGAGATCGGGACTTGACTATTGAAAACCTGGGTGATCTATCCATGACCAGGATGAAGCTTGGGTGAAACTAAGTGGAGGTCCGAACCGACTGATGTTGAAGAATCAGCGGAATTGGAATGTTGTGATCGAAATCCACTATTTTGTAATCAAAACAACATAAAAAACCGGGGACAATTTTTAAACGGGGAAAAGCATCTTAATACAGATGCAAATAAATTCATTAAATTAAAATCGTTTCTTTGGCCCAATTATCGATTAGAAGATTTACGGTAAAAACAGGCAATCCAACTCTGTCTCTCGCCGGATATACATATCGACGTGATTTACTTTACTGGACTCCGTCGCTATCGTGAATTCATCCATGTAGACTACTACAAAATGTAGATGTCCGAACATAGAATTCATCCATTTCTGGAATATTTGTGGGGCATTTTTCAAACCAAATGGCATTACTAACCACTCATAGTGTCCTTGGGGACAACTGAAGGCAGTTAATTCTATAGATTCTTTATTGGCTAATTTTACTTGCCAAAACCCAGATTTAGCATCAAATTTACTATAGTATTTGGATCCTTGTATCTGCTTTATTAACTGTTCTGCAGCAGGTATAAAATATCCATCAAATTTGGTATAAATATTTAATTTTCTATAATTAATGACCATTCTGGCTTTTCCTCTTTTTTGTTCTGCATGTTTTCTGACTAGAAAAGCAGGTGATGAATGAGGACTGCTACTAGGCTGTATTAGTTTAAGAGATAAAAGCTCGTTTATTTGAGCAAAAAATTCTTGTTTATCTATAGGGGATACCATTATACTGTTTGATCTTACATTAGTATTTCTATATTGATCGAAGAAATGGAATTGAGCGTCCAGCAAACCCAGCTGCCACTGGCTAGCGACGCCTCTCTTCTCTACGATCGTCGTGTCCGCTTGTTGAAGCCCCTAGGTCTTGCTTCCGATGAGTCTGTGACACCAGATTTCTTCATCCTGATTGATATGCCAGATTGCTACGAACATCCAACGTCTATTCTGCATATGATTGTCTAGGCCCTCAATTTGCCTCTAGCCTTACTCCCGCCTTTCCCCAGAGGAAGCCCGTCATTTGACGCCCGTGGGTCTTTCCCTTGCGGCTGGATCGACTGAAACTGCCGGTCAATAGCAGGGATATTTCTTTCCCGGGTCTCCTTTCGAAGGAAAGGCCTTCGCATTCCTAATCCGGTAGGGCCGGACGGCTTTGTTTGCCCCAGCTTGGCGAATCGCATCCCCGCGCCGTCCCGTCACCGTTCTCGCGAAGTCTTTGCAACGGCTGGGAGACCAGTCTACGAAGCGAAGCCTATTGCCATGTCGACCGACTGTTGATGATGAAAAAGACGCTGTTTATGAAACGTGTCCGATGTCGAATGGGTGTCTATGAAGGGCTCTCGACTTTCAACCATCCCGTCAACAATCATTCCTTTAGTTCCATTCGTTCGCGTCGAAAGCACAAGCTGCGAGAAAAATCTTCGATCGTCGTACTAATTGCCAGGAATCGAGGGGTGGGTTGTTGGAGCATCCGGGGATACTGGAGAAGGGTTCGATTCCCTTTTCCTCACGTCTGGGAATTGCGCAATCAATCCAGCAAATAGAAAACAGGAAGCTTGAACATCGAGCAAAGGCGTCGGTCTTTTCTGGGAGCATATGCCCCTTACAGACCCAAGGGCGAGGTCCGGTACAGAGGGAAGGAAGGAAGAAGTCAACTCGATCTCTTTTCTTTCCGTATTGACCGACGAACTCTATACCGTCAGGGGGCGAGGTTACGGTACTGAAAAGCCTGATCGAACTCTCTCCTTTGTAGTTGAGCTCAACGAGTCAGAATTCCAGAAGTCAAGCACCTTCTCTTGAAGAACTACTCGTCGAGGAGGAACTCCGTGGGGACCCTACGAAAAAAAGATTCTACCCAAAAACTCTCCCGGTGAGTGCTCCTTTCTCTCTGGTATGCGTCGGATGTCCCGAGAGACAGAAAGATTGACTAGACAAAATGGCCAGTGCCCGAAACAAATACATTGAAAGAAGGAGTCACCGACCGGAATGAGATGTATCCGAAGTCCTCTCCACCGGATGCCACCCTAAAACAGCCCGAGCTCTCTTCAACCTGCTCATGGCTAGATCGATCGGTTTCGGGTCAAATAGGAAGAACGGGGAGACGGGGAATTTTTTCCGGAAAGCACCTACACCTAATGGCTTAAGCCGCTGTTCCCATTTCCTCGCTGACCCATCCCAAACTGAGTACCCCTCTGTCGAAAGGTTTGGTTTGGTGAATCAGGAGGATATGTGTGATTGTCACCCTCCATGCTATGAGTTGTACAACTCAGCCTTTCCCCTTCTCCGTAGCCGAAGTGTAGGCCGGGATAGCCAGTAGTTGCCCGTCGGATTATTCAAATGTCATTGCAGATGATCTTCTCGGGCAGTGAGATCGCCCAAAGCGACGGGTCCGAAGTACCGAAAGTACTGCGTCATTCGGAGTCGATATTTTTTTGTCATATACTTTCAAACAAAAATGTACATAGACGAAAGTTGTATGCCCCCCTGGAAAAAGGTTTATACGGGAAGGGATGTGGATAAATTCAATGCGAGGCTACCCATGATGCTACTAGAGCGACTACTGGATATCGATCTGCTTGGACGGCACTCGCTTTAAAGTCTACGATTGTTGGGTCTTCATTCCTTCCTTCTTAACAACTCCAGTCTCTCTTAGCCCAGCCTTGAAAACGTAACTAGAGTTCGGGAATGGACTGGCTATCTTTCGACGACATGGTTGAAGAAAAGGTGGAGGCCCTGACTCCAACGGCGCCTACTCCTGAACACTTTGCTGAGGAACGAAGTTTTTACCTCGGGTTCGGGTCTGGAGTTTGAGAGAGCCTCCTCCCGTCGGATAGAAAGTGCATATTTGCCTGTCGAGTGAGCCTTTCACCTGGCTAACACACAACAAAGCACGGGAATAGTGAAAGAAAGGTTCCTTTTGTCGATAAAAAGTAGCAAGCAGTGCTTTTTTCTCACTGGGATGGAGAACCCGAGAACCACTACGTACCACACCACCGGGCGGCTCGCTCTTTCCGAATGCCGAGTCTTCCTCCGCCGCCAACTCGACGTCGTCGTAACCAAGCCGGAATCGGTCAAAGGACAGGTTCTGGCTGATTTCGTCGGTCGATCGCCCGCTCGACCTCGGAAAAAGGCTGATCGATCAGGATGAGGAACAGGTTCTTCTGGCGGACATAATGCCCTGGCGATTCGATTTTGATGGGTCGATTTTTGCATCAAAGGCAGCGCAGGAGCAGATGAATCTCTCAGCTTCTGTTCTTTTTGTCCCTCCGTCGGTGCCTCTTCCTGGCTACTCCACTCCGACGTCGGGATGGGTGCCACAAACACAGCTTGTACTGGCCGATCCTGGCTCAGGATGAACGCTAGCGGCATGCTTAACACATGCAAGTCGGACGGGAAGTGGTGTTTCCAGTGGCGGACGGGTGAGTGTTGGGGACCCCCACCCTCCCCCTGGCTAAAGATTCACTTCGATGGCGGTCTGAACCCGGTAACTGGCAAAGGCGGAGCTGGTTTTCTGATCAGAAAGGAGCAAGCCATTGCGGAAGGACTCCGTGTTTATGGGTTATCAGTTCCACTTGCTGTCCGGTGTGGTGTCCCACCAATTGCTCTGCGCGCTGACCAATCGTCATTCCTCTCCTTTTTCTTTCGGAACGCAGCGTCGGCTTTCCTCCATCCCGGGCGTCGACGAATGCCGTCGAAAGCCAGAAACTATCGGAACATCCCAGTCGTTCACCCAAAAACGTCGCCCCCGCACTCCCACTACCAATGAGAGGACTGAAAGCGGCCTGCAAAAGTCGAGAATGGCTCCATCGACTTTGCTTGCGTCGCGTCGATTGATTGATTGACTGGACTGAGAGGACTGAGACCGTTGAGTCCTTTCGCTCTTTTGGTTCGCTTGGAACGTTGGTCTTTGAAACAGTTCGAATCATTTTGATAATAATCAGTTTGATCTGTTTTACCGAGAAGGTCTAAGGTTCGAGTCCGTATAGCCCTAACACATTTCATTTTTTTTTGTTTTTTGTATAGACATTCTATTTTAGTTTAGTATAGTTTTCATTTCCTCATTAGTACTTGTTTATGGATTGACAGATTCCTTAGTCCATAGAAATGAAAGGTCTAAGGTTCGAGTCCGTATAGCCCTAACACATTTCATTTTTTTTTGTTTTTTGTATAGACATTCTATTTTAGTTTAGTATAGTTTTCATTTCCTCATTAGTACTTGTTTATGGATTGACAGATTCCTTAGTCCATAGAAATGAAAGCATTACCACATGTCCATGGCCGGAGTGGACCAAAGGAGGACTGACGAGTTTATAAGGTCATCAGGACGTGAAGCTTTACGAGCCATCAACAGAATGTCTCGATTCACTTTCGTCATCATATGCGGTGGAATCCGGAAACCAGGGGTCTGACGCAATCTCCATCGGTAGTTCGGGAATGAAGACAATAGTAGAGCATACCATTCTCCGAATACGGTACGTCATTTATTTGCAACGGCTTTCGCATATATGATATTATGGTTTGCTATCTTCCCGAAGATACCAAGCGGAAGAACAATTGGGCGGTGTGTCACCCTCCTGAGATTATTACAATATCGGGCAATTCAGTCATATATTTGATCCCACCCAGATATGTTTGCAAAGTAGATAATTTTCTCTTCAACATTGCTGCATCTCTTTTAGACAGACGGGTTCAGCAGGCTACGGATTCTCTATGAGGAGCGTTCCGGGATTTGAGTAGCCTGCCTCTATTTGATCACGAGGGGCGTTGGCTTCGTCGTTCTCGTTCTGGTGCAATAGATCCCCCTGGTTCGACGGGCGTCGATTGGCTGTTTAGGTCTTCCGTCAGAGGGGACCCGTCATGGCTCTCCGTGGTATAATGATATTGTTAAATTAAAGAGCTAGGGCGGCGGCAAGAGTCTCTCACAAACTCGAGTTCGACGACCTCCGATTCCAATCCGATCGACTAGATCCGATCACATGATAAAAAAACGATTCATGAAGAAGAAGAAGTTCCAGCCTATTTTCTTTCTTTTTGTCGAATGATAAAGAAGCGCTTGATCCGGGCCTTCTAAGGGCATCTAGATCAAGGAGATCGTGGGATCAAAGTGGACGTTCCCGATTTCCATGGCCGATTGCATCCCGAGGGCTTTCGTCGATTGGTTAAGTAGCGTGGAGAAGTTCTTTGATTGGAAAGAACTATCCGAGGTATACGAAGGTGAAATTCCTTAGCACGGGTCATGCCTCAATTTGGTGGGATCAAGTCCAAGCAAGGCGTGAGCGTAAAGGCAAAGGGAAGTACACTCCTCAACTGGGTCTCGATCTCGCGGTAGTGGGGAAACAGAAGGTGGCAAAGCGACGAAGAGATGAAAGACGCCCGCCGTACTTCTTTTGACTACTCCTGAGATATGGTAGAAAAATTGGGTTATGGTGGAGAGTGGGGAGTGAAAACACAGAGAGCAGCAGAGAACGACCGCATTACAACATGAATTCAGACAGACGACCGAGAAAGAAAGGCGACGTGTGGAACTTCGATTCCTTACACCGCCATGTAGATTTTACCGAGTATGATGACGAGGGTACTGAGTGCTCAAAAAGCTTCTGCACCACTCATTGAGTGACGGCGGCCTGCTTCCACCATCTGTGATCTAGCAACCCAAAGGTCGAATGACGTTGAAAACCATTTTTGCCAGATTTTTTCGACGCTTGTCCAGCCAATTGGAGTCGATGTTTTGCTCGAAACCAACCCGATTCCGACGGGATGCGATAGAGAATTCTTCATCGTCCTCTCCTGCCTACCCTTCTCCGCGAAAGAGGTTTCATCTTCGGGCGATCAGCAGCAGGAGCAGGACAAGCGACGCCGTTTTATTCCGGGCTGTCGAAGCGGTGTTGTGATACGAGACCGGGGAAGAGTTGAACGATCTCGAATGCGCATCCGTCATCTTCTGTAGAGGCGAGCACAGTAACCGCAGGAGAAGTTTAGCATAGATCATAATATCGGAGACTTTACATTGGCACGCAATTAGGAGATTGGAATCCGACGAACGGTGGGACAAGCAAGTCATCTTTTTTTATCACCGAAAGCAAAGCAGGTATGCGAGCCGGTCCCGAGGAAGGGGATTCGTCGATGCACCTAAACCAAATGTAGGTTCGAAGAGATCAACTACGACGATCGAAGACAAAAGGAGACGTCTTGTCGAAAAGAAGGAAGCGTCCAGTCATTAATAACTTGATTATTTTTAGATAATAGTAGATGGAAACAACGCTCGTAAGGAGTCCTATTGAAACCAAGAAATATAGGCCTGCCTGCCATCCACACCAGAATAGATGGACTTTTCCGAAAAAACCTGCTAGTGGAGGAAGACCTCTTAGGGATAAGAGACATAGGGCTGAAGAGAGAGCCAAAAAAGGATTTCTGAGAGTTTTTTTTATAATTTATAAATGAATAAATGGAAAAATTGGTTAAAGGGTCATTATCAATACAATTTATCTCAGACCAAGTGGGATCACTTAGTACAAGCCCCTTTTTTACCATTAGCAAGAACTTGTTTCAGTTGCATATCATAAGGAATTCGAACAACTGCTTCAAATACAGTATCAGGAAGTACAGCTTGCGGAACTTCAATATCCACAGGCGCAGTTCGAAAACAAATCCCCGTCGACGACGAGTAATTACCTTTTTATTTGTTCATGAGCCACAAGTGAAGCATTGATCCGCAATGGCTCGGTTGTGGGTGGCATGACGTGCGCTTCCGGTCAGATTTAACAAGCCATTTTTCCAAACAAAGGTCAACTTTTATTTGCCAGCTGGATTTCCAAGAGGAAGAGGGTAGGACTGAGCGAGAGAGGAGCAATATTACGTCGGCTTTATCCCGACCCGAACTCACGTCGTAGGTCTGACCGGCTTGAAAGCAGGAAGATTTTGCAGTTTTTTCTTCTGCAGTACCTCGACGTGACATGAGTGTGAAAGAGGTTTAAAAATCAGTTTTCTTTTTATAAGGGCTAAAAACGAATCACTTATTTTGGCTCTACTTCCCTTTTTTCCCTCATTTGGCACGTCAGAAACTCAAGGAGAACCGTTTTTGCGGAGAAAGCCTTTTGGAGTATTTTATGCGAAGGGAGATGCGAGATAACATGGTAGATTCAGATCTTTTTCATGCATTTGGAGTGTCACTCGATCGAAGATTGACCAAAACAAAGAAAGAAAAAGGAAAGGCCCGCAATTAAACTCGGCCCAATCCTTTTCCTAAAAAATGACTGTTTTTACATAGATGATAAGTAAAAAAGCAGTAGGAACTAGAATGAACAGTGCAGTAGCAATAAGTGCGAGAATATTGACTTCCATAATCTAATCTAGCTAATCAGACGCGAGCCCCTCCTCGGGCGGATTCCTCCTTTTGCTCCTCAGCCTACGGGGTATTAGAGACAAGTAAATCCCTTACGAGTCCAAAAGTATTCCTTTAAGGGGGGATTCGTCATTTGAAGGGAAGCAGACTACTCAAGAATTTCACATTTCAATTTTGTCGTAAATAAGTCATTCAGAAAGTCAAAAGAAAAATGAAAGGTTGATCCTTACTGGAAACTTGAGTAAGGAGTAGTTCTTTGTAGGGTTTTCTTTTTTTTCTCGAACAAAGTAAAAAAATAAAGAACTCCCTTCTTTATTTGATGTAACTACTTGAGCCGGATGAGAGGAAACCTTCACGTCCGATTTTGAAGGGGGGAATTCAATATAAACCTATCTCAATTTTTCTTTTGCTAGGCCCATAGCGAAAAAACCTACTTTCTTACGATTACGAGGGCAGGTTGAGAAAGAGATTTGCTGCTTTCGTCACTCTGTAGCTTAGAAAGAGTTTAATTCCTTTTGCTAACTTCCCATCTCCGAGGTAATCGTACCGCTATCCCAATAGGAAAACTAGTTACCGCTCTGTGGGAAGATAAGAGACTTTGCTGCTTTTACTCGGATTTAATCATGCAACTTTCTTTGGATCGTACGGATGCCGAGCGCACTTTATAGACGTCGGGATTGAGGCTCGGTCTGTCTGATGCTTTTTTAGCTGTATCAGAGGTAAAGAGCGAATGATGCTTTCTGCTGAGGAAAGGTCGGAAAACTCGTCGGCGGAAAATTTTTCATAGGGGAGCAGTTGATTTATGATATTTTTAGCTAAGTTAAATTACAATATGTATATGTACATATATTAGATGTACATATAGATAGCACTCTATTTCTTTTAGTTTGATTTCCCATCTCAAGAAGTCATTGATTGAACAATTAACGGATGATCCGCGGAGTTAAGTTATGAACGGATCGGGTTGAGCTGCTATTCTAATGTTGCTTGCTATTTGAAGAGTGGATCTGTGCTGGGATGGATTCGTTGGACCACTTTCTTTTTCATCTGATGTCAGATGGGAAGTGGGTCAGTCTGGTTCGAATCGACAGAACGGAATTCGGTTCGACAGGGTAGCGTTCGCCCGACGAATAAAAAGGAAAGCCTTGCCATCCCGACGACGGCAAAAAAGGTGGTCCGGAAGCTTCCTCTCTCCCAGCAAGCGTGATTCCTGTTGAATCATATACTCGGGGTTTCGAGCAAAACATCGACTCCAATTGGCTGGACAAGCGTCGAAAAAATCTGGCAAAAATGGTTTTCAACGTCATTCGACCTTTGGGTTGCTAGATCACAGATGGTGGAAGCAGGCCGCCGTCACTCAATGAGTGGTGCAGAAGCTTTTTGAGCACTCAGTACCCTCGTCATCATACTCGGTAAAATCTACATGGCGGTGTAAGGAATCGAAGTTCCACACGTCGCCTTTCTTTCTCGGTCGTCTGTCTGAATTCATGTTGTAATGCGGTCGTTCTCTGCTGCTCTCTGTGTTTTCACTCCCCACTCTCCACCATAACCCAATTTTTCTACCATATCTCAGGAGTAGTCAAAAGAAGTACGGCGGGCGTCTTTCATCTCTTCGTCGCTTTGCCACCTTCTGTTTCCCCACTACCGCGAGATCGAGACCCAGTTGAGGAGTGTACTTCCCTTTGCCTTTACGCTCACGCCTTGCTTGGACTTGATCCCACCAAATTGAGGCATGACCCGTGCTAAGGAATTTCACCTTCGTATACCTCGGATAGTTCTTTCCAATCAAAGAACTTCTCCACGCTACTTAACCAATCGACGAAAGCCCTCGGGATGCAATCGGCCATGGAAATCGGGAACGTCCACTTTGATCCCACGATCTCCTTGATCTAGATGCCCTTAGAAGGCCCGGATCAAGCGCTTCTTTATCATTCGACAAAAAGAAAGAAAATAGGCTGGAACTTCTTCTTCTTCATGAATCGTTTTTTTATCATGTGATCGGATCTAGTCGATCGGATTGGAATCGGAGGTCGTCGAACTCGAGTTTGTGAGAGACTCTTGCCGCCGCCCTAGCTCTTTAATTTAACAATATCATTATACCACGGAGAGCCATGACGGGTCCCCTCTGACGGAAGACCTAAACAGCCAATCGACGCCCGTCGAACCAGGGGGATCTATTGCACCAGAACGAGAACGACGAAGCCAACGCCCCTCGTGATCAAATAGAGGCAGGCTACTCAAATCCCGGAACGCTCCTCATAGAGAATCCGTAGCCTGCTGAACCCGTCTGTCTAAAAGAGATGCAGCAATGTTGAAGAGAAAATTATCTACTTTGCAAACATATCTGGGTGGGATCAAATATATGACTGAATTGCCCGATATTGTAATAATCTCAGGAGGGTGACACACCGCCCAATTGTTCTTCCGCTTGGTATCTTCGGGAAGATAGCAAACCATAATATCATATATGCGAAAGCCGTTGCAAATAAATGACGTACCGTATTCGGAGAATGGTATGCTCTACTATTGTCTTCATTCCCGAACTACCGATGGAGATTGCGTCAGACCCCTGGTTTCCGGATTCCACCGCATATGATGACGAAAGTGAATCGAGACATTCTGTTGATGGCTCGTAAAGCTTCACGTCTTGATGACCTTATAAACTCGTCAGTCCTCCTTTGGTCCACTCCGGCCATGGACATGTGGTAATGCTTTCATTTCTATGGACTAAGGAATCTGTCAATCCATAAACAAGTACTAATGAGGAAATGAAAACTATACTAAACTAAAATAGAATGTCTATACAAAAAACAAAAAAAAATGAAATGTGTTAGGGCTATACGGACTCGAACCTTAGACCTTTCATTTCTATGGACTAAGGAATCTGCCAATCCATAAACAAGTACTAATGAGGAAATGAAAACTATACTAAACTAAAATAGAATGTCTATACAAAAAACAAAAAAAAATGAAATGTGTTAGGGCTATACGGACTCGAACCTTAGACCTTCTCGGTAAAACAGATCAAACTGATTATTATCAAAATGATTCGAACTGTTTCAAAGACCAACGTTCCAAGCGAACCAAAAGAGCGAAAGGACTCAACGGTCTCAGTCCTCTCAGTCCAGTAAATCAATCAATCGACGCGACGCAAGCAAAGTCGACGGAGCCATTCTCGACTTTTGCAGGCCGCTTTCAGTCCTCTCATTGGTAGTGGGAGTGCGGGGGCGACGTTTTTGGGTGAACGACTGGGATGTTCCGATAGTTTCTGGCTTTCGACGGCATTCGTCGACGCCCGGGATGGAGGAAAGCCGACGCTGCGTTCCGAAAGAAAAAGGAGAGGAATGACGATTGGTCAGCGCGCAGAGCAATTGGTGGGACACCACACCGGACAACAAGTGGAACTGATAACCCATAAACACGGAGTCCTTCCGCAATGGCTTGCTCCTTTCTGATCAGAAAACCAGCTCCGCCTTTGCCAGTTACCGGGTTCAGACCGCCATCGAAGTGAATCTTTAGCCAGGGGGAGGGTGGGGGTCCCCAACACTCACCCGTCCGCCACTGGAAACACCACTTCCCGTCCGACTTGCATGTGTTAAGCATGCCGCTAGCGTTCATCCTGAGCCAGGATCGGCCAGTACAAGCTGTGTTTGTGGCACCCATCCCGACGTCGGAGTGGCGTAGCCAGGAAGAGGCACCGACGGAGGGACAGAAAGAACAGAAGCTGAGAGATTCATCTGCTCCTGCGCTGCCTTTGATGCAAAAATCGACCCATCAAAATCGAATCGCCAGGGCATTATGTCCGCCAGAAGAACCTGTTCCTCATCCTGATCGATCAGCCTTTTTCCGAGGTCGAGCGGGCGATCGACCGACGAAATCAGCCAGAACCTGTCCTTTGACCGATTCCGGCTTGGTTACGACGACGTCGAGTTGGCGGCGGAGGAAGACTCGGCATTCGGAAAGAGCGAGCCGCCCGGTGGTGTGGTACGTAGTGGTTCTCGGGTTCTCCATCCCAGTGAGAAAAAAGCACTGCTTGCTACTTTTTATCGACAAAAGGAACCTTTCTTTCACTATTCCCGTGCTTTGTTGTGTGTTAGCCAGGTGAAAGGCTCACTCGACAGGCAAATATGCACTTTCTATCCGACGGGAGGAGGCTCTCTCAAACTCCAGACCCGAACCCGAGGTAAAAACTTCGTTCCTCAGCAAAGTGTTCAGGAGTAGGCGCCGTTGGAGTCAGGGCCTCCACCTTTTCTTCAACCATGTCGTCGAAAGATAGCCAGTCCATTCCCGAACTCTAGTTACGTTTTCAAGGCTGGGCTAAGAGAGACTGGAGTTGTTAAGAAGGAAGGAATGAAGACCCAACAATCGTAGACTTTAAAGCGAGTGTCGTCCAAGCAGATCGATATCCAGTAGTCGCTCTAGTAGCATCATGGGTAGCCTCGCATTGAATTTATCCACATCCCTTCCCGTATAAACCTTTTTCCAGGGGGGCATACAACTTTCGTCTATGTACATTTTTGTTTGAAAGTATATGACAAAAAAATATCGACTCCGAATGACGCAGTACTTTCGGTACTTCGGACCCGTCGCTTTGGGCGATCTCACTGCCCGAGAAGATCATCTGCAATGACATTTGAATAATCCGACGGGCAACTACTGGCTATCCCGGCCTACACTTCGGCTACGGAGAAGGGGAAAGGCTGAGTTGTACAACTCATAGCATGGAGGGTGACAATCACACATATCCTCCTGATTCACCAAACCAAACCTTTCGACAGAGGGGTACTCAGTTTGGGATGGGTCAGCGAGGAAATGGGAACAGCGGCTTAAGCCATTAGGTGTAGGTGCTTTCCGGAAAAAATTCCCCGTCTCCCCGTTCTTCCTATTTGACCCGAAACCGATCGATCTAGCCATGAGCAGGTTGAAGAGAGCTCGGGCTGTTTTAGGGTGGCATCCGGTGGAGAGGACTTCGGATACATCTCATTCCGGTCGGTGACTCCTTCTTTCAATGTATTTGTTTCGGGCACTGGCCATTTTGTCTAGTCAATCTTTCTGTCTCTCGGGACATCCGACGCATACCAGAGAGAAAGGAGCACTCACCGGGAGAGTTTTTGGGTAGAATCTTTTTTTCGTAGGGTCCCCACGGAGTTCCTCCTCGACGAGTAGTTCTTCAAGAGAAGGTGCTTGACTTCTGGAATTCTGACTCGTTGAGCTCAACTACAAAGGAGAGAGTTCGATCAGGCTTTTCAGTACCGTAACCTCGCCCCCTGACGGTATAGAGTTCGTCGGTCAATACGGAAAGAAAAGAGATCGAGTTGACTTCTTCCTTCCTTCCCTCTGTACCGGACCTCGCCCTTGGGTCTGTAAGGGGCATATGCTCCCAGAAAAGACCGACGCCTTTGCTCGATGTTCAAGCTTCCTGTTTTCTATTTGCTGGATTGATTGCGCAATTCCCAGACGTGAGGAAAAGGGAATCGAACCCTTCTCCAGTATCCCCGGATGCTCCAACAACCCACCCCTCGATTCCTGGCAATTAGTACGACGATCGAAGATTTTTCTCGCAGCTTGTGCTTTCGACGCGAACGAATGGAACTAAAGGAATGATTGTTGACGGGATGGTTGAAAGTCGAGAGCCCTTCATAGACACCCATTCGACATCGGACACGTTTCATAAACAGCGTCTTTTTCATCATCAACAGTCGGTCGACATGGCAATAGGCTTCGCTTCGTAGACTGGTCTCCCAGCCGTTGCAAAGACTTCGCGAGAACGGTGACGGGACGGCGCGGGGATGCGATTCGCCAAGCTGGGGCAAACAAAGCCGTCCGGCCCTACCGGATTAGGAATGCGAAGGCCTTTCCTTCGAAAGGAGACCCGGGAAAGAA
This sequence comes from Dracaena cambodiana, assembly GCA_036321105.1. NCBI lineage: Eukaryota > Viridiplantae > Streptophyta > Magnoliopsida > Asparagales > Asparagaceae > Dracaena > Dracaena cambodiana. Next base: position 31,633,620 of record JAYEPQ010000012.1, on the reverse strand, counting down.
ATATCCCTGCTATTGACCGGCAGTTTCAGTCGATCCAGCCGCAAGGGAAAGACCCACGGGCGTCAAATGACGGGCTTCCTCTGGGGAAAGGCGGGAGTAAGGCTAGAGGCAAATTGAGGGCCTAGACAATCATATGCAGAATAGACGTTGGATGTTCGTAGCAATCTGGCATATCAATCAGGATGAAGAAATCTGGTGTCACAGACTCATCGGAAGCAAGACCTAGGGGCTTCAACAAGCGGACACGACGATCGTAGAGAAGAGAGGCGTCGCTAGCCAGTGGCAGCTGGGTTTGCTGGACGCTCAATTCCATTTTGGATATGGCCTCGTTCCGCTCGAAGGAAAGGCCTTCGCATTCCTAATCCGGTAGGGCCGGACGGCTTTGTTTGCCCCAGCTTGGCGAATCGCATCCCCGCGCCGTCCCGTCACCGTTCTCGCGAAGTCTTTGCAACGGCTGGGAGACCAGTCTACGAAGCGAAGCCTATTGCCATGTCGACCGACTGTTGATGATGAAAAAGACGCTGTTTATGAAACGTGTCCGATGTCGAATGGGTGTCTATGAAGGGCTCTCGACTTTCAACCATCCCGTCAACAATCATTCCTTTAGTTCCATTCGTTCGCGTCGAAAGCACAAGCTGCGAGAAAAATCTTCGATCGTCGTACTAATTGCCAGGAATCGAGGGGTGGGTTGTTGGAGCATCCGGGGATACTGGAGAAGGGTTCGATTCCCTTTTCCTCACGTCTGGGAATTGCGCAATCAATCCAGCAAATAGAAAACAGGAAGCTTGAACATCGAGCAAAGGCGTCGGTCTTTTCTGGGAGCATATGCCCCTTACAGACCCAAGGGCGAGGTCCGGTACAGAGGGAAGGAAGGAAGAAGTCAACTCGATCTCTTTTCTTTCCGTATTGACCGACGAACTCTATACCGTCAGGGGGCGAGGTTACGGTACTGAAAAGCCTGATCGAACTCTCTCCTTTGTAGTTGAGCTCAACGCGTCAGAATTCCAGAAGTCAAGCACCTTCTCTTGAAGAACTACTCGTCGAGGAGGAACTCCGTGGGGACCCTACGAAAAAAAGATTCTACCCAAAAACTCTCCCGGTGAGTGCTCCTTTCTCTCTGGTATGCGTCGGATGTCCCGAGAGACAGAAAGATTGACTAGACAAAATGGCCAGTGCCCGAAACAAATACATTGAAAGAAGGAGTCACCGACCGGAATGAGATGTATCCGAAGTCCTCTCCACCGGATGCCACCCTAAAACAGCCCGAGCTCTCTTCAACCTGCTCATGGCTAGATCGATCGGTTTCGGGTCAAATAGGAAGAACGGGGAGACGGGGAATTTTTTCCGGAAAGCACCTACACCTAATGGCTTAAGCCGCTGTTCCCATTTCCTCGCTGACCCATCCCAAACTGAGTACCCCTCTGTCGAAAGGCTTGGTTTGGTGAATCAGGAGGATATGTGTGATTGTCACCCTCCATGCTATGAGTTGTACTACTCAGCCTTTCCCCTTCTCCGTAGCCGAAGTGTAGGCCGGGATAGCCAGTAGTTGCCCGTCGGATTATTCAAATGTCATTGCAGATGATCTTCTCGGGCAGTGAGATCGCCCAAAGCGACGGGTCCGAAGTACCGAAAGTACTGCGGCATTCGGAGTCGATATTTTTTTGTCATATACTTTCAAACAAAAATGTACATAGACGAAAGTTGTATGCCCCCCTGGAAATAGGTTTATACAAGAAGGGATGTGGATAAATTCAATGCGAGGCTACCCATGATGCTACTAGAGCGACTACTGGATATCGATCTGCTTGGACGGCACTCGCTTTAAAGTCTACGATTGTTGGGTCTTCATTCCTTCCTTCTTAACGACTCCAGTCTCTCTTAGCTCAGCCCTGAAAACGTAACTAGAGTTCGGGAATGGACTGGCTATCTTTCGACGACATGGTTGAAGAAAAGGCGGAGGCCCTGACTCCAACGGCGCCTACTCCTGAACACTTTGTTGAGGAACGAAGTTTTTACCTCGGGTTCGGGTCTGGAGTTTGAGAGAGCCTCCTCCCGACGGATAGAAAGTGCATATTTGCCGGCCGAGTGAGCCTTTCACCTGGCTAACACACAAAAAAGTACGGGAATAGTGAAAGAAAGGTTCCTTTTGTCGATAAAAAGTAGCAAGCAGTGCTTTTTTCTCACTGGGATGGAGAACCCGAGAACCACTACGTACCACACCACCGGGCGGCTCGCTCTTTCCGAATGCCGAGTCTTCCTCCGCCGCCAACTCGACGTCATCGTAACCAAGCCGGAATCGGTCAAAGGACAGGTTCTGGCCGATTTCGTCGGTCGATCGCCCGCTCGACCTCGGAAAAAGGCTGATCGATCAGGATGAGGAACAGGTTCTTCTGGCGGACATAATGCCCTGGCGATTCGATTTTGATGGGTCGATTTTTGCATCAAAGGCAGCGCAGGAGCAGATGAATCTCTCAGCTTCTGTTCTTTCTGTCCCTCCGTCGGTGCCTCTTCCTGGCTACTCCACTCCGACGTCGGGATGGGTGCCACAAACACAGCTTGTACTGGCCGATCCTGGCTCAGGATGAACGCTAGCGGCATGCTTAACACATGCAAGTCGGACGGGAAGTGGTGTTTCCAGTGGCGGACGGGTGAGTGTTGGGGACCCCCACCCTCCCCCTGGCTAAAGATTCACTTCGATGGCGGTCTGAACCCGGTAACTGGCAAAGGCGGAGCTGGTTTTCTGATCAGAAAGGAGCAAGCCATTGCGGAAGGACTCCGTGTTTATGGGTTATCAGTTCCACTTGCTGTCCGGTGTGGTGTCCCACCAATTGCTCTGCGCGCTGACCAATCGTCATTCCTCTCCTTTTTCTTTCGGAACGCAGCGTCGGCTTACCTTAGAGAAAAAAATCTTTTGGATAACAGCATTCTTTTCTAAACTTCCTATACCATGGGATACTATGATAGAAAAGAAATATAACAGTCTTAGAGCAGGAGGTATTCCACACAATACAGGCGCTTTAAAAAAGGCTTGTATGGAAACTGTTAAGGAAACTTGTCAGCTACAAAAGGCAAATAATCATCTTTCCAAATACATACATAAATCAGACATAAAAACATCTTGTTGTCCTAAATATGATCCAGATATCAATTATCAGTTTGGAAGTCCCCCAGTATATGGGTTCAACAAACCATATTTTCCTAGAAAGGTAAAACACAAAAAATATGCAAAAAAATCTAAGGACTACAAACCTAGATTCAAGAAAAGAAAATACAAGGTATCCAGAAAAATGGAAACCTGAATATAAGGAAAAATATAAAAAGTCAAAGAAATATAAAAAAAGAAAATTCATTAAAACAAATAAATCAGGTATGAAAAAGAACTGTACGTGTTTTAAGTGTGGTAAAGAAGGCCATTATGCTTCTGAATGCATAGTAAACATTAAAACAGTATGGTTAAACGAGTTAGAAATGTACGATATACATACTGGAACTATAGAAGAAGTTCTTAGTGATAATTCTTCCATATATGAGATAGAAATTATATATGAAGATAGTCTTTTAAATTCAGATTCTTCCGAGACAGAAGAATTTAATATAAATATGTTAACCTTAAATAAAACATATCATTTTATAAAGATTATACCATTGTTAAAAACCGCTATATTACCTAAAAGAGAATCATTAAAATTCCCAGGGCATATACTATATGCTAACAAAAACTATAGTTTAAGAAGATATCAATCTACAGAGATTTATTTAGATCTGATTATAAGAATACCATATGGCTATTATGGAGAAATCAAAAATTTAAGACATCATACTCTTAGAAATATTTTTATTACCTATGGATTAATAGAATCCATGACTGATCAAAATATAAGTATAACAATGAAAAGTACAAGCCTAGATGATAATCCTTATCAAATTCCTATAGGTACCCCCATCGGAATACTTATAATACATAGATATGAAGATTTAGCAATGGTTAAAGTTGAACAAGATATTTTACTTTCAACCTCTCCACCTCTAAGTCCAGAATTTACTCCTGGACAATCCTCTAAAAAAACCTATGTTTGAATATAGAGTATATATGAATACCTTGTCAAACGTAGAACCTCAAGAAATTCATAATACAAGTATTGATAACAGTCAAGGTGAACATTATGAAATAACTGATGAAGATATTGAAAGATTAAAACTTTCTATACCACATGCTAAACAAGACGAAGTATAGTACTAGCTCTACTTGGTTCTGGAAAGAACTGTGTTGTTCTATAGTCAGTAGCACTTAAACTTCTTGGTATATTTGGTGTATGCATTGTAGTAGAGATAGTATTTCCAGATGCTATAAAGGTTTCTATAGGGAGTTGTGTTTTAGGTTTAAGACTTTTTAAGAAAAATTGCATTTCATCATCAAACTTGAGATGTCTTATATCTACCAACCTTGGATGTATTATTTTTCCATTTCCAACTTCATATAGTTTTATGAATTGTGTTGGTGTTACTGACCTAAAAGTAGAGGTTTCGTTTAAAACTAAACAATGTTCCCATTGAATTCCTAGGATTTTTGATCCTGGTAGCATTTCTATACCTTTTAGATTTATTGATAATGTACATGCCCTTTCTATATTTTTATCATAAAGACTTATACAAAAATCAGGGTGTATATTAACGCCAAATATTCTATGTGCTAGATTTGACTTTGCTCCTCCTAATATACTATTTAAGGGATTGTTTATTATTCTTTCATCACAGCAAAGGATCATAATAGGAGTATCTATTCCTGATCGGAATAGACCTGTAATTTTTATTTGAATTAAACCTATATGTAGGTATTTTTTTCTTGGATACTTTTGTTTAAGTTTTTCTATTTGGGATGAGTTTATTATTTTTATAGATGTAAAATCTTCATCTCCCTTTAGTTCAATATTACCTTGCATTCGCTCAAAAATATATGTGCTTTTATTTTTCCAGAGTGATTTAAATCTAGGTTGAGGTTTATATACCTCATTTTGTTTTGCATTTGGGATAGAAAGCTTTAGCTTTTCTAGATCTTCATCAGTAAGTTCGTATTGTTCTCCTGAACTGTTGTCTATGGTTTCATTATTGGTTTCCGTAGGTTCAAATTCTGTTATTCTATTCATATATATCCTGTATTCTCTAGATGTTTGTTGTTCTGGCGTTGGATGTAAAGGAGGGGAGGTTGACAATAATGGATCTGCCTCTATTTTGATTAATGGTAGATCTTCATATTTATGAATAATTAATTTTCCTATAGGCATTCCTTCTGGAATTTGATACGGTTGATTTTCTAAACTAGTACTTTTCATTGTTATACATATATTTTGGTCAGTCATAGATTCTATTAATCCATATGTTATAAAAATATTTCTAATAGTATGGTATTTAAGATTTTGTACTTCTCCATAATAACCATAAGGGATTTTGATTATAAGATCTAGGTATATTTCTGTTGTCAGGTATCTTTATAGTTGTTGCGTACTGACGGCACGTAGGCTTTTTTCAGCCTTTGATGGGACAATCATCTGACTCTTTCTTCGGCGGGAGAACGCACTTTCTGCGTCACCCAAAAGAGCATTCTGGAGAGCAAATCCGTAGAAGGTCGTTACCTCGGAATCATGTCACCGACGAGCTTCGACAAAAGCATCTGTAGGACAACTGTCGACTCCCGTCGGGTCCCGACTCCTTTCGTATACTCCCCTCCGGAATCACGCTCTGTAGGATTTGAACCTACGACATCGGGTTTTGGAGACCCGCGTTCTACCGAACTGAACTAAGAGTGCTTTTTTATGACAGGAGATACGATTAAAAGAAGCGACGGCCTGCCCGTCACAGAGTAGGGAGGGACAAGGCCCACAAAGCGAAGTGAATCGGTCCATAGGATCGACGGGTCACAGGTCGGTCAACGCCTGATATTTCAGGCAAAATAGGGATTAGATCCCGAGTTATTGCGAAACAAAAGAAGATTAGATTATGGAAATCAATATTCTCGCACTTATTGCTACTGCACTGTTCATTCTAGTTCCAATCAGAAAATGTTTTTCATTCTTGAACAAAAAACATACTCAAACACCAGAAAAGGTATTTGGTAAAATCCGAGTCGTCAGGTAAGATTGTTTATTTTATTAATTCGAATAATAGATCCGACGAAGGTAAAGAGAAGAACTCCTAGGGATCTCTTCTCATAGCGCAGCGACGGAGAGCTTCTGACTATAGCTCGAGAAGCTCGCGTAAGGGTAGCGGGGTGGAGACGATGGGATCGGTCCATGGATTTTCCTTCCTTTTGCCACATTTCGCTCAAAGCAATTGAGGAACGAAAGCTCGAAGAATTGCGAAACCCGGTTGACTCGGGACCTTTCCCTTGAAGTAGTCATACCCAATATCTTGTTTTTATAAGATATTGGGTATAGTTCTCTCCCGCCAATGCCTACTTCCACTGAGATTGACTTTAGAAAGGAGAGGATCCGTCAGGAATGAAAGGACATCGCTTTACAACTCAACAACTACAGCTCCCCCCTGAACTCAGAACTATGAGCTACACTGATTTTAGTAAAAGGTGTTTTAGATGCGCGTGGTTCCAAATTAATGCCAGATAAAAAGGATTTCGGTTATAGTTTTCCTTGCGACGGACTAGGACGTGGGGGTACTTGTGATATTTCTGCTTTTGCGTAACCTATAACGCCAGCCCGTCTAAACAAAATCCTACGTCACTAAATGCATGCGACTGACCATCCACTCGTCGACTCTTTTTGATTGAAATACTCGTAGACGAAAGCAGATTGACGGAGCACCACCCGACATCGCGGAAGGCTATGACCTCTTCTCTAAAACTGGCAACCACGGAAAAGAGCACTCCTGAAATATTCACGTCGAATACACGGAGCGTCGACCCTAGGAAGTGCAGGAGCACACTACTGAGAAATCCACTCGACTAGACTGAGGCTCTCCTCGTCGGATTGACCCTTTCCGACGCCATGGGAAGAGATAGTAGTTATGATCACTAGGGATACCGGAAAAAGATTCCTGAGTTGGCGAGATGCAGTGGACGACTCCCCCGACGAGTAGAGAATTCCTAGACTCGTCAGCAGATTTGAGTTCGCATTTACTGTTCCATCTCCCACATGGTGTTCATGGCGAGAGTTCGATCCTGGCTCAGGATGAACGCTAGCGGCATGCTTAACACATGCAAGTCGGACGGGAAGTGGTGTTTCCAGTGGCGGACGGGTGAGTAACGCGTAAGAACCTGCCCTTGGGAGGGGAACAACAACTGGAAACGGTTGCTAATACCCCGTAGGCTGAGGAGCAAAAGGAGGAATCCGCCCGAGGAGGGGCTCGTGTTGCGAAAACTTCTGGATAGGTATCCTACATCTGAACTGAATTCTTTCTGGTTAAAGAATCTCTTTCTAGTTGCTCTGGAACAATTAGAAGATTCTCTGGAAGAAATACGGGGTTTTGCTTCTGGTGGCGAGGGTTAGGATCGACGGGTCGGTCGAGCTCCCGTCACCTCTCCCGTTGGTCGATCCCCTATCACCTTCGGTGCCTTCGTCGTGGTCCTTCTCTTTAGCTTTTCCTCGGCCTTTAGAGCTAGTTGATAGGCCACTTTCCACATCGTCGGCTTCGTCCCGAACCGACGGAGGCATTCTGGCGGGCACGTGCGTGTGCCGACTGCAGAGACTACAAGCCGACGCTATGTAATAAATGAAATATCAAAAAATCCCATTATTTAATTTAGTGTACTAATTTTTAAATAAATATGTATCTGTATCGAATCTTTTCATTCGCGAGGAGCTGGATGAGAGGAAACTCTCATGTCCGGCGGGGTTCGCGGTGGTGGAGGAACCGGATCGGAAAAAAGAGGGATTCTAGTTGTAAGATAGCTAATGAAACCGTAGCTGGAATCGAGTTCTCATTCAAAGAGAAAGATAGCAAATATCTGGGGTTTCTTTTTTTATCCTAATCTGACGCCTACTTCGCTCGCCCAGCCACTGCCGTCTCCTACTTTTGGGAGCGTCAAGTAGATATGTGAGCTCTAAGTCAGTGGCAGTTGCACGAACCCATGACCCTTGTCTTTCGGCCGGGTGAGGGAGCGTCATATGTGTTCTGGATGGTAGGTTTTTCTTCGAAGTGCTACACACCACTGCATGGGTCTTTCTCTCTCTGCTCTCATTGACCCCGTCATTTGTAAAGTGCCACTCTTTACTGACGCGTCGGTCTAGGAGGGAATCTCATTTGAGTTTGAGGCGCTGACCAGACTGCGCTACACCTCGTCTGTGCGGGTCGTCCGGTCCATTGTCTATGGGCTTCTCTCTGTCTATTGGGAACTTTCCCCAGCACGATGCATCGAATCGTAATAAGTGCTAGTCCGCAGAATGATATCTGCCCCACCCCCTATTTGAGTTCTGAGGGGCCTATCATTCTTTCAGAAGAAGAGATCTCTGAGGGCTCATCTCCATTTTCTAGACAAGCACCTTCGACGGGGATCAATTCCTTCCCCAAATGCCGTCCTCGCTTTCGTTCATTTGGCTGACGACCGCACCGCACGACTTTTTTTCGGCGACCGCTACGATCATGCTCTCCGATTCCAGGCGGGGGAGAAAGACGGGTCGTCGACAGTAGGAAAAGCTCCCAGCACGACTGTCGGCACGAACTCGAGGAAGCGCCGGCTACGTTGGCTGCGATAAGATCAATTCGGAAGCACCTTTTATATTTGAGCAGACGGAATTTCATTGGTCTAATTTTTGTCCCGACTCCGTATTGTTAAAAAAAGAGGGGAAGCAGAACAAGTCAAAATGATATGGATCACCCCTTCTTCTTGCCCCAAAGATCTTACCATTTCCGAAGGAACTAGAGCTACATTTCTTTTCAATTTCCATTCCAAAGTTTCTATGTGTTTCCACGCCATTTCATTTTTCGAGGTCTCAAAAAAACAGAAATGGACAAATTCCTTTTCTTTCAGAGCGGGCTCAATGGACAGTGGGGATGGAATAGTTGTTGGATGGTTAGGTCACCCCGTCTTTAGAGATAAAGAAGGGCGTGAGCTTTTTGCGGGAGATTCGACCTCATAGAGTTCAACTCCCGTTCTCAACCCATGAGTCCGAAGCTTCCTTCGTAACTCCCGGAACCCTTCTTCTCTTTCTTCGCTTGGTTCTACCGACAGTGGAGGGAGAGGAAAGAAATGTCATCTTTCTTTAGATGCAAATAAATGTATCCCCATTCGACTTTTGCAGGGCAAAAGAGGACCGTCGATTCACGATCCGTCGCAGCTGAATTAATCCCCCATGTGTCGGGACCTGAACCGTGGTGGTGCTCTTCTACAGCTTCTTCTACATAGGCTCCTCCACTTCTGGAATGGGTACATAAGAAATGTATCGAATCGATTCTTTTTAATGAATAGATGCGATCGCAACTTCCGAGAGAGAGAGGCGGGATGGCTTCGTCACAGTTCTTCCGTCGTGATGAGTTGACCTCGAAAGTGGGTACTCGATAGCGAGAGATCGCCCTCAGTGAAAGGCAACGACGAGCGATGAAGCCTTTTTCGAGTGGGGATATTAGAAGTTCAAAGCTACCAGGAATAGCTAAGCCAACCACTTTCTCTCTGACCTTCCGATCTCCTACTTGCTGCGAACGTATAAAAAGGGGTTAAGGAGAGCTCCTCCGCCGGGAAGTCAAATTTTGTCTATAGAACCCAATAGTATACCTATACACGGGTTCAAGTTTCGATCGATATTTGCGGAGTTGATCATCCCTCTCGAAAACGAAGATTTGAAGTTGTCCATAATTTACTGAGTACTCGGTATAACTCACGCATTCATGTACAAACAAGTGCAGACGAAGTAACACGAATATCTCCGGTAGTCAGTCCATTTCCATCAGCCGGCCGCAGCGTCAGCTTCCCAGAGGCTTTTTTTTTGTATTGAACGCATGGCGTATCCCGGACCCTTCTGACGAAAGTTTGAGCCTATGTTCAAACCAAAACAACCCCGGGGCGTCGAGAGAGAGAGTGGGAATGCGGCTTCTCCTGCTTCTCATATGGAATGCCGGTAATGAGGCTTTCAGTGATAGAGATTTCCGGCGTAGGGACACACAGAACGTAGTTCCAGGGCTTCGGTCACCGGCTCCCCTGTCATCAGGTCACCAACTTCCGTCGACCTTCCGGCACTAGGCAGGCGTCAGCCCCCATACATGGTCTTACGACGGGAGACCCGCACGTACGGTTTTCAGGGGGATCCGGCCGAAAGACCGGCCGGCGCCCACCCGACTAGAGGGACTGAGAAATTAATAGAGTACAAAACTTATCTTCAAGCTTTACCTTATTCTGATCATTCAGAGGGCGATCGCGGAGTCACTGAATGAAGTCCTCCTTCACTTCCGCCCTCGCAAAACGGCTCCGGAAGAATCCTTTTGTGATTCACTGATTCGCTTAGCCCCGTAGAAATACGTCACACTCAACGTCTTAACCAAACTTCACTTTCGCTAGTGATCTTGAGCTGGAGAGAGGGTTTTCGAGGTGAAGGAGTGGGAGTGAAATCTCGAATTCTGTCGCGGAAGCTGAATCAGTTGCAGGCTATAATGTAGAATATGCGCGGGATGCGATCCTGGAGAGTTCACTGTTGGCAGAAGCCAATGTCCCGGGGTCCCGGGGACTCATTCTGACTTAAACGACAGGGTGGGTCGCGAACCCCCCTCATTACCGTACGTGCGACTCTCACCGCATACGGCTCACACAAAGACTCTGTCATCCATCCCGAGCCTTTTTATTCCACCTCTCCTCTCCAAAACCACACCAAAGCAAATTAAACTTCCGGAGAGAAATCACAGTCGAAAGAGGAAACAGATTCAACAAGAGACAAGGCTGGCTTACTATCTTTCCTGATGGTGAATAGCCGCTCTTTGATTTGATAGAGGAAGTGACATCTAAGGGGAAATAAGAGATGGCATCGAAAAGGAGAAGGCAAAGGGACTGACGAGTTTTCAATCGTCGCATTTGGGGGATTGTTGCGCGGTAGAAGAAATGAAATCGTCGCCCATAGAGTCATTCGGTCTGAATGCTACATGAAGAACATAAGCCAGATGACGGAACGGGGAGACCTAGGATGTAGAAGATCATACATGAGTGATAGAGATGCGCCTTTCTTCTATTCTTTGATTCTCAATCCTTCTTTCTTGCTGTCTGCCAGCTCTTTCGTCGCTATGGTGTATCAGCAGTAGAAAGCCCTTTGTCTGCTCTCTCTTATATAACCTAAAAGTCAGTCGGGGAAGGCCGAGTCTTTTCCTAAACTCTGCTCTGTGGAAAGAGCTTTCCGGTCTATTTTTCTATCTCCAGCTTATTCATTTTTTCTTTTCGTGCCGCGGTGAACGAACAAAAAAAGAGGGCCGTCTCAGTGGAAGGAGGAAAGGGAATAAGTCAGACGTAGTTTATTACTGATATCCCCTCCCCCTCCTCAACCCCCTGCAGGTTCGGAATTCTTTCGTCGTCTTCTCAATTCCAAAGGGCGTCAAATGACGGGCTTCCTCCGGGGAAAGGCGGGAGTAAGGCTAGAGGCAAATTGAGGGCCTAGGCGTAAACGTGAAATAGGCACCCGGAGGCATAGGGAAGAAGCATTACACTAGGAATCAACAACACGAAAACTTTGTTATAAATTGCCCTTTTCCTTATCGGTATTGGGCTTAACAAGAATGGTTGGGACAAAAACAATTCAAATTAGGCTCGGTCAACCGGAATCTGTATTATCCATATGGGAGATCTTCCGATTGAGAAGATCCATTGACCTGAGACGAAGAGAAAGGTCTATAGAATAGCTGTATTTCCGGGCACCCTATCCCTGAGTTCCGACGAAGGACATGAGTTGTGCGTTGTATGCCCGCCTCCGAAATCACGCATCGTTTGCGTCGAGCGCTCCCGGCTTTTTGGCTGAGCCGTATCTTGCTGCTCTCAACCCTTCCATTTCATCCTGACAGGAAAAAAAATAAGAAGAAAAAAAAACAAATAGAATGGAACAGTCGTACAGGCATCTTTTGTGCATTGCATACGGCTCTGTAATGCCATTTCTTCCTCACTTCTCTTCAATTTCGAGCCACCGAGTCCTCGTCCTGCAGAAAGTGCGTTCTCCCACCGAAGAAAGAGTCAGATGATTGTCCCATCAAAGGCTGAAAAAAGCCTACGTGCCGTCAGTACGCCTCGAAATGATCGACGATCCCTCTCCCTCAGACTCGAGTCCACGAGCGGTAGACGTCGGCTGAGACCGTCGTTCCGAGATGTTGTTGGATTGCGATGCGAGTGGGTCATCTAAAGTGGAAGACGGAGACGACACGAAGTCACTTCGACAATCCGGAGTGAAAGGTGCTGAATGTGCCGGCTTATGATGGAACATCGTCAGATTCACCCTTTTGTCTACTTCACCCGAATAGGAAGAGCGTCGAGAAAGCGTCAAAAGTGTTTAGTCACTTCTCACTGCCCTACTTCCGAGATTCAACCTGTCCTAAGAAAGCCCCATCGACGAGTCATAGCTGGTCTTTTCGCTCAGGGTAAAAGCACACAGCTGGTGGATCCAGGAAGTCGCCAGAAAAAAGGCCTCCTTCCCGGCCGGAAGATCGCTTCGCTTCTGGCGACGGTCGCTCCTCTTCCCCCGAATCACTACTAAATGGCGGCGGGAGAGAAGTTCAGTCTTTTCAATCTTTCTTCTCCTCAGCTGATGGTCGATTGGCCTGACACTTCCCCCGGGTGGGTGACTGCCCTTATCGTGACTTCCTTCATTCTTTCATCGGCTCTGTGTTGAAAAAAAGCGGCAACTAAAGCAAATCGAAAGCATTTTTCTTTTTTTTTTCTTTGCCAACCTACCGTTCCCACGTCGGTAGTGATTCTTGCTATTCCACCGCTCTCCTTTTTCCTTTGAGCAACTGAAACATTTCTCCGACGGAACTGAGCCTCTCAGCAAAAGTGACTTTTATTGTGAGGGGGGGATTTGCAATTCTGTGTGCTGTCTCTTCTTCTGAGTCATTGAGGGTAACCTCATTGTTCTTAATCATTTCCTGCCTTGAACACGAAGCACTCTTTTGACGGTGTGAAAGGAAAGAGAGTTCCGTGGTATTTGCAGAACTGTCGGTCATCTGTCTTGTCTGCTTATTTTCACCTCATACGGCTCCTCGTTCAATTCTTTCGAAGTAATTGGATCCTTTTCTTCGTTCGAGAATCTCTTCCCTTCTTCCACCCTGCCCCGAAGAGTAACTAAGACCAATTCGGCTTGAGTAACGCAAACATTGGTGAGAATCCAATGCCCCGAAGACCTAAGGGTTCCTCCGCAAGGTTCGTCCACGGAGGGTGAGTCAGGGCCTAAGATCAGGCCGAAAGGCGTAGTCGATGGACAACAGGTGAATATTCCTGTACTACCCCTTCCAGATGACGTTCCGAGCTTCCAGCACAGTCTCCCTCGAGAAGAGAGTTGTGTCCACGCCAATTCCTCCATTTGACGACCTCCTCGCCGCCGACAGACCCATTGCTGGCTACAATACGACTCTTCCTCATGGCGAATGCGTGGGTTCCGTCATTCAGTCGTCGGATGCTCGTCGAGAAGATCTTTCGAGGTTTTTTGTGGGGTGGCTCGAGGGAAAATCGCAAACTTCACCTTCGTCGCGTGGGAGGTCAAGCAAAAGCGGAGGGACCTAGCTCTGAGACACGGAGTTCATCGATCGGCTCTCCGACGATAGATATCTATTTGCCGAATCCACTGTGCCTGAGAACGTCGCCTGTTCCACCGTGCCTGGCTTACGGACTGTGCCTGAGAAGAAAGACATAAATAGATATTGGTTTTTGGACGGAGCGTCGAGAGCCCTCTGTTGCCGCTTCCAGACATGGGAAAAATGATTGGAATGAATGAGGTACTGCTGACCAGATGAGAGATATTCCCAATTGCACGGGAAGAGCCGGAGTAAGCGGATTGGCTTCCTCAGATCCAGATGAGCTCAGAGCGTACTTGAGAGTTTCCTACCTCATACGGCTCAACAATCGATTCTTTTTGCGGTCTCATTTTAATTTACCCTATGCTAACTGAATTAGATTTATGATAAATCTATCCCATTTTTCTTGGGTTAACCAGAAGAAGTTAATTTGGAAGATCTATCTCGTGTCTGGTACTGCATGGTTCCACTCTGCAAGAACTCCGAATCATTCTCTTGAAGCTCATCCTCTTTATGATAAATGATCCGCTTGCCCCGAAATGACCCGGCCCAATAGGGAAATCCCAATTCAGTGGGCCTTTCCATACAATCAAATAGATTGCCACAAAGGCGCCATATTTTAGGAGCCCAAACTATGTGATTGAATAAATCCTCCTCTATCTGTTGCGGGTCGAGGGCCCCTTCCCCTTCTTCAAACTCCGATTCGTATTTTCCATAGAAAAATCTCTGATCAACGATAGAAAAAGATCCATTTTACATCATATCTAACGGATTCCTTGGTTCGGACGTCCAATCATTCCCTCCCTCAGAGCTGATTCGCAGAGCATTGGACGGAATCGCCACGGGAAATCCCGCCATGAGTAAAGTGACGGTGGAAAGCCCTATTCATGTGCATTCGATTCCGAAAGACCGGATTCAATAGCTGCGGATTCTCTTGCAGCAACAGCACATTCGAGAACACCGTGACGCTCCTCCTCGGAGCATTACTTTGTTTGTTGAGCTATCGGAGATAGTTCAACAAATTTTAAATAAACAAATATTTTTACATATAAGCTAGCCGGGCCCATACCCAGTCGGACAAATCCCGCCACCTCACGTCAGTGTACCTTCCCTTCCTCGGCCTTTCTTTCCTTCCCCCTCTACGTCTGACGGTAAGGCTCACTCGCTCGGATGTGGTCGAATTCTCATTGAGAAACTCAACGCTACTATTCCTGAACAACTTGGAGCCGGGCCTTCTTTTCGCACTATTATGGATAGTAAAATAATGGGAAAAATTGAATTCAATTGTCAACTGCTCCTATCGGAAATTGGATTGACTACGGATTCGAGCCATAGCACATGGTTTCATAAAATCCGTACGATTTTCCCGATCTAAATCGAGCAGGTTTTCCATGAAGAAGATTTTTTTCAGCGTGCTTCCCCACCCCAAAGTCGGGACCCGTCAGAGCTGGACCTATTTACAGACTCGATCATTGACCGAAAGCCCTACGAAGATAAGCATGGGTCAAAAAAAAGGCGAGGGATGGCGAGGAGAAGTGAACGAGCTCCTGCGTCGAGCGTCAGAGGTCAGAAGCTACCGGAAGCGTCTGTTCTGGCTCCCCCCGTCTGTTTCGTTTCATTTCCAATTCCTCCTTTTCGTTCGACGTCAGGTGGAGCAATCCGAACTCTCGACAGAATAGAAAAGAGGGCCGGTGGGGCGCTCATAGATGAAGAAAAGAGACTTTAGGAAAGTGGTTCAGGTAGCTCAGCAAGTTAGGGCGATTGCGCAGCTCAATAGGGCTCCTGTGAGTCCGAAAACTCGCGCTGCCTATGAGCGGTAGAGACAGTGGGAATGTGTATTGCTCTCCGTGCCCCATCAGGTGAAAACTTTGACCTTCCCTCTTCGGCCTAGAACCTGGCAAAAGTCACTATCGACAGAATTCCCGAGCAATTCTAAACCAACATATGCGATTCATTCCCGTGACGGAGTCTAACAAACGGAAGACTCCGTCACCGCTCACACCGGACCAGTTACCTACCTCCTCATTCGTAGGCCTTTTGGGCTGTGGGGTGTATGTATCAATCCTTTCTTTACGACGAAGAGCCTCGAAGAGCGGAAAGAAAACCACTGATCAACAATTGTCATTACATATGTCGATTCGATTCAATAAGGACTTCACCTGGGGTCTGATGGTCTCTGAGAGGGGGGAGAACTACCGGAATAGACGAAGAAGGGGGATTGTCGATATTCGGAGAGTAGGCGTGGAGAGCTTTTTGCGGGGAAACGTCGCAAGTCAAGTTTGGGGGGAGGCGGGCGTCGACCCAACACGGACCGGCCATAGACCCTGTTCAATAAGTGGAACGCATTAGCTGTCAGCTCTCCGGTTGGGTAGTAAGGGTCGGAGAAGGGCAATCACTCGTTCTTAAAATAAAACTAGCATTCTTAAGACCAAAGAGTCGGGCGGAAAAAGGGAGAGAGCTCTCTGTTCCTGGTTCTCCTGTAGCTGGATTCTCCGGAACCACAAGACAAGAATCCTTAGAATGAAGGAATGGGATTCCAACCTCTTTGCCCCTTCTCTTATCCGAGAGTCTCCACAGTGGATATCTCACGTCGAAGACAGGGAAAGCTACCGACGTCTGAGCGAGCGGAGCTTCTCCGGCATTCATTGGTTTATGCGGGCTTCGACGATCTCTGTACGGCTTCCAGATTGGAATAGGGAGGTACATAAGAAATGTATCGAATCGATTCTTTTTAATGAATAGATCCGATCGCAACTTCGAATATGGAATTCAAAGGGATCAAATAGGAAATGATACTCTAAATCATATAACTATAATGAAAATGAAATATACGATCAACCAACATTTATCGAATTTCAAAAAGAGTCAGAAGAATGTCGGAGACAGCGGGGCAGTCGTTACACCATTCGTGCAGGTCGCTACTTATGCGACAAGGAATTTCGCTACCTTTGGACAGTTAGAGTTACTGCCGCCGTTTACCGGGGTTTCCATTCAAAGCTGGTAACACTGTCCTCCATTTACCGACGGAATGAGAGAGAGGTAGAAGCGGCTTTGGCGAAACTTTTTGTCTATGAGCTGTTTTGACTGCTTTCTTCCCGGACTCGGATATGAAGAAGCCTGAGTTCCATGTTCCCGCAACCACTGTCGGTACTTTGCTTCGTCATAGTGACGACGTGGGGGACGTCGCGCTTGAATTGAAGTGGCGCCTTTTGAATATGAGTGGGGAAGCAGTGGAGTGCTGCACCCTAGATGGCGAGAGTCCAGTAGCCGAAAGCATCACTAGCTTACGCTCTGACCCGAGTAGCATGGGGCACGTGGAATCCCGACGCGACGGACTTGATCAACAAAGAGCCGTGAAGCCTCGAGCAGGGGAAAGCACTCGTATCAAGACATAGCGAATGAGCAAACATCCCCTGTCATCTTAATCCTGCGAGAGGAGTGACCCCCCAACATGATCCTGACCCAGGTCGTGTAGGAACAAGGTTCAAATCTCTCGGTCTGTTAGGATGCCTCAGCTGCATACATCACTGCACTTCCACTTGACACCTATCGTAATAGTATGAGAGGACCGGGAAGGACGCACCTCTGGTGTACCAGTTATCGTGCCCACGGTAAACGCTGGGTAGCCAAGTGCGGCCGACAATCCCCCTTCTTCGTCTATTCCGGTAGTTCTCCCCCCTCTCAGAGACCGTCAGACCCCGGTGGAATCGAAGGCCCGCATCACAGAGAGGCAACAGGGGACCATTTTTGTCCTTTTGATTGGAGTCCATAAGGAAAGGCAGGTTTCATTAATGAAAAGAAAAGCGGAGGCCTGCATCTTCCCGCCGAGTGGAGAGAAAAAAAAAGTATTGAACTGAAAATCTTTTCTGGAGATATTCATTTTCCCGGAGAGACAGATAAGATATCCAGCGAGCAAGAAAAATCCTCCGTTGAACGACTTTTATTGAAGATCCGAAAACTTCAAGCACGACCGAGGCTTTTCGTCGTTTAGAAAGAGGTCTTCAACTCCAATAGAAAAAAAACGTAACCCCCTGACGATTGACGTGACGATCTCTCCTTTCCTGCAATGGAGACAGAATCGCAGGTCATGTCAGGTTTCAGATTCGACAGAGAGATGTCAAGCGATGCGCCTGAGATGAGTACTCAACTTGCCCTACCTGCCCCTTCCACTGGACCTCGTCGCCCGGCCCGCGTGCAGTTAGGAGGATTGGCCGCATCTGAGCCGATTTCCGATCGTTAATACTAAACCGGGGTCGTCGAGGATATTGTTCTGTTTTCCATGACTACAGATTGCGGAAAAAATTATACCCTATTATATTTTATATTAATATAAAATATAATAGGGTATATTTTATATTAATATAAAATATAATAGGGTATAACGATCGGAAAACAGGTTTGGAGTTAGCTCACTAAATTTAATTTTGTATATCTAACTTCGATTTAGAATATTAAATTACTTAGGAACACATTGTCAGAATTCACTAAAATATTCTATTTTAGTGAATCAGCTCACTAAAATAGAATATTTAGGAAAAATTAGGTTGGAAAAAAAATAATATATTGATAAAATAAATTCTAGTATATACCGCATACAATCCTCGGAGATAATAAATATGAAAGTCGTCATCTCGGTTCGTGACTCAATTCCCGCCCGAGCAAAAAGAAGGCAATCGTCCGCAAATTCGCTTGCAAAGATTCGGTATAAAACTCTGGGCGTTCGCAAACTGGTCCGTGGAGGTACGTCAGGCGCCCCTATCATGAATAAAAGACCAGATTCTCTGGAAGAAATACGGGGTTCTGCTTCTGGTGGCAACATGCTATTGGGTGGTGGTCCGCTTATGGGGTCAAATCAATACGTTCTAAGAAGAAATATTTGAATATCAATCTCATCGATCTCATAAGTATCATACCAAATCCCATCAATCGAATCACTTTTTCGATAAATACGAGACATCTAAGTCGTCGCGCCTGAGATGAGTACTGAACTTGCCCGACATGCCTCTTCCACTGGACCTCGTCTTTTGACAGAGCAGCAGCTATCCGAGCCCTGCAAGCCGACGCTCCTTCAGGAAGGGGGACCATCACCCTCGGGCCCGGCGCCAACCGACGAGGAGGTGGGGCTCTGGCTCTCTCCAACCATTCCGAAGAGCCGAGATCTCGTAAAGGAAAAATGATCCCGCTCATTTTTATTTGAATATGTTATTTCAATGCAAAGAATGAGGAAAAAAGATGCTTTTCACATGCCGATTCACCTTTTTCTTAACCTCTATCCTGAACTGAAAGCAAAGATGAAGAGCATATTATGGAAAAGCCCGCGGGTAATGACGGTCCCTATTGATCCATGTCCGCGGAAACCTTTCATCATAGGAGATAGAACAGCTCAATGGTTATTGTCGGTAAGGAGAAAGAAAATACCATCTTTTTTCTTCAGACGGGGAGAGAATCTCCGGAGTACATTTTCTCATCACATCAAAAGGGGACCTTTTCTCTCGAATGGGCTCTCATGGATCGCGCATCCGACTTTCGGGTTCCCTTCTATCGGAACGTCTTGCCTTTGGCACCCCTATCGAGTACATACCCACCTGTGTCGGTTTCGGGTACAGGTACCCTTTTGTTGAAGGTCGTTCGAGCTTTTCCTGGGAGTATGGCATGGATTACTTCAGCGCCGTAGCGCCTCGTACTCGGACATTGGCTCGAGGCATTTCCTCTACCCCTTCTTACCCTGAAAAAACAAGGTCACCTTGCGTCCTTGAACCGATAACCATCTTTCGGCTAACCTAGAGTAAATAATGTTTTCGAATTATTGTTCCGAAGGGTCCGTCGGAAGGAAGGCGAGCAAGCCAGTAGAGATACCTCCGGTTTCAGAGCTGGCACCGGAGAAAGCAGCCGACGCAGCAAGGCCAACCGGAATTTCGACGAGGAAGGCCAGTGAATAAATAAATCAAGTAGAAGTGAAATCCATTTTTGGATTTATTTCATCTATTCCATGACCGGAACAAAGGGGGATACACGTTACACCACGATTTTGAATCAAAAGAGAGATTTCAAGAAATGGCAGATCTATTCACTCTATCAATAACCGAGCCGGATCTGGTGTATCATAGGGGATTTGCTTTTTCTTCGGTCCGGATCCACTGCGGGAATGATTTGGAAGATCCAAAATGAAAAACATCGGTATTTGCTAGCAACAACTTGTTGGATCCCAAGTTTTTATGGATTCATTTTTTGTTACCGGGGTCGACCCCAAAGCCATGCCGATCTCTTTCCTCTTTCACGTCGAAAAGGATGGTCTCTCCTGACGTTGACGTATGGCTACAACGAGGTGACAGCTTCCCGGGCAGCGTCTACCAACAAAAAGTGGAACTGATCGATATACAGAGAAGGCAAGTAGGGCACGTGAAGCCCGTCATTCTCCCAATTGGTTGGATCGTAGGTGCGATGATTTACTTCACGGGCGAGGTCTCTGGTTCAAGTCCAGGATGGCCCAGCTGCGCTAGGGAAAAGAATAGAAGAAGCATCTGACTCTTTCATATAATGAAACTCTTAATTGAGAAAAAAAACTTGGTTACGAGAACCGAAGGTTAGGCCGACTACTTACTTTAACTTTAGTATAGCTGCACCTAAAAAACTTTATTCCTACCTCCTTTTCTTCCTCTTTCTGTCAATGTTGCCAATTCCCATAATACTCATAATGTACTCTCGTGCACCGATTAGCTTTTGAGCTTTTTCTTAAGTAGTACAGCTATGAGATCTTTGACACATTTAGATCGACGAAAGGAATTCGTCCACAGAGACTCTCCGTAGACTTTAGAGGACTACGACTGATCCGTAAAACGTCTACCGAAAAAACAGGTGCTGGAGGTGGAGACGCGTCTCCATCAGAACCCGAATCCACGTCCGCTTTCCCATCCCCAGACTCAGCATCCACAAGGAGTTCTTCTGAGGGCTGTCGATTAGCAACAAGACGCAAGTAGTTGTTCTTCTTTTGACGGTTTCAAAGCGAGTTCTTTCTTCCCGAATGTAGCTACCTCTCGTCAGCGGTAGGTAGGCAATGAAAAGTTCCACAGTTCCCACTCGAAACTACGAAACACGTGATGGAAGAACCAAAAATGCATCAGTGTTGTCCCACCTGCCATTCTTTGTCCTGAGACACCCGTTGAAGATCCCCCCTACTGCATACTGGGCACGGATCCGAAAATGTTGTACTCAAAATGCATCTCCTTCGCCGGCTCCCCCAGCATCTCGACGTGCTCCGGCGGGGACAGGATTCGAACCTGCAGTCCGCCGAGGGCGTAGGCCTATTTGTTGTTTGTCCGATATGAGACTTGTCAAAGGCACCGACAACCCCAGCTCGTTATTCTAAATCCTCCCGCACGAACCATACCGATCAATGTGTAAATTGCTAAAGAGATGTCCATACCGCCTAAACAACCGGTGGTGTCTCCATCTGTAAACGTGTTTCTCGAGAAGAGATGGGAAACATGCTCAATATCATTTGATTGAATAGTTGCCTCAGCTCCTTATTGTTTGAAGAAACCCTCCCCTTCAATTGGTCGTTTTTCACGAAAAGCAGACATGAGATGTGTGTGACTCGTTAGTTTTTTCTTTAGAGTTTAAAGCTGGGCTTCAAAAAAAAAACTGACTCCCACTATGAACTTAATAACTATATAAAATAATAAAATAAACGAAAACTAATAACCAACTTATTGCTTCATATTGTCGAGATCCCCCAAAACAGCTAAGTAATTGTCGCTCTGTCAGACCATAATGAAAACGCAATTTCTGTTTTTCTTCTAGACGAATACGATATTGTGATCTTTTTACGGAACGCAATGGGTTTTTAAGATCACTTCCGGATCTAGGTCTTTTACTAGTTAATCCCGGTAAAGCCCCCAGACGGCGTATCTTTTTGAAACGAGGTCCTCGGTAACGAGACGAATGACGAAATTCGACGGATGATGCCCCGCAAGACAAATCCCCCTGCATAGACGTACTAAACCAGAGGCACCACCTACTCCCCCACCACGCACTTTTGGTGTCGAGCAGTCCGCGCGGTACGGAAGATTGGTCCGCTCCGCAAAGCTGAGCTTTTCGGTTCGCTCCCCAGGCGCTTTCCGGAAAAACCCTCTCTTTGCCTCCTTTCTCTTGCCATACTCTTCTTTCGTGCACTATGCTTAAGACATAGAATTCGAAGAAAGAAAGACATTTGCAATTGGCTAGGACAGTTCCCTACACGGGCGAATTCTGACACTCACTGTACTCCCCACAGCTTTCGCCTACTGAGCTTGGGCTGGTAAGCTCCGGGGCCAGTCTCCTTCCCCTTTCCTCCTCCCCCCGCTTCCTATAGTACTTTCCTTTGGCGTCGGAAGGCAGCCGCCCTGTCAAGGCGGAAGCTGCGGGTTCGAGCCCCGTCAGTCCCGAACTAGGATCCGATGAATTTCTCAATTCATTTCTCTATTTTTCGCGAAAGGGAAGAGGGGGAGCCGAATCGAATCCCCGGTGCGGAGACAAACTTCACTGTCCACGGAAACGATATCCTCAGGTGTTTAGTCACTTCTCACTGCCCTACTTCCGAGATTCAACCTGTCCTGAGAAAGCCCCATCGACGAGTCATAGCTGGTCTTTTCGCTCAGGGTAAAAGCACACAGCTGGTGGATCCAGGAAGTCGCGTCATTGGTCTCTCGTAATCGACTGTGGCCTGGCAGAACATGTTAACTAATCGATTACGATAAATTGGATCGGATTTTGCAGTTTTTTCTTCTGCAGTACCTCGACGTGACTGTTTGCCTGAAAATTGAATCTTTGATTCCATTGCAAAATTGATTGATTACAAGGAAATTGAGATTACAAAAAATATCGAGAAATAACAAGAACGGGAATATTAATGGATTCCCTTTTTTATGTGGGTTCTGGTGGCGGTGGAGTCTCGTTGCTGCCTCCGTTGACCGTCCGACTGGAAGAGATGGCTCTGCTCTTTTCTTTGATCTCACGAGCGCGCCCGAAATCTTTCCAAAGTCCAAGAATCCAAAATCCTCTCTCCGGTTTAATTTCTGCATTTTATAGACCGAAGAGACTTGAAATCCGGCTCGATTCCTCCTGAAAAAGCTGATCACGGGATATCAGGAAAATAAAATAGGAAATAAAACAACGGAAAACAACGAAAAACAACCCGCGGGATCGCCCCCGCGGGTTGCCACCCACGGGAATCCTCCCGCGGGTGGCAACCCGCGGGGGCTTCCGCGGGTTGCAACCCGCGGGTGCTCCCGCGGGTTGCATCCCGCGGGTGCTCCCGCGGGTGTGCCCAATTAGCAAATTTAGATTTTTTTTTTTTTTTTTTTTTTTTGTATCTACATAACCCCCTCCAAAGTTTTTGAAGTTCTGTATTGAACCGTACTGAATTTCGAAATACTTTGGATTTTTTAATTTTGGTTATAGACCTTTTAAAAGATTTGGTCGATAGGGATAACTGTTAATATATTTATTTATTTCATAACAAGCAGAGGTATGATTTTAACGTACTCATTAGAGGACAAGCAGAGGTATAATGTTAAGTGCTTATTTTAGGTCAAGCAGAGGTATAATATTAACGTGCTTATTTTAATCCTAACCGTTCAGTGACATCTAGTATGACGAATCAGGAAATAACATAGCTGACATTAAACGTGTCTTGGAGCTTAACCTATTCAGAGGATCTGGTCGTGATAGGGACAAGCTGACTAAACAGAGGTGACGGTTAACGTATTTAGTTTTGGAATCGGACTATCAGAGGTAACTGCTAACTTGATAGGGAGATGATTTTCGTCAGAGGTGATTTTCAACTTAACGATATCAAAAGCACGTTCATCAGAGGTTGTAATGTTGGACTTGATGAAGTGTGAATTTTCTTTTCTGTCAGAGGTGAAATCTTAACGTGACAGGGGATCGATTTAATTAGGATTTTATCTCTTTTGATTTTGAATTATGATGTCAGAGGTATAATTTTAACTTGACAAATATTTTGGAGTGTCGCTTGCTCTGTTAGAGCAAAATGACAAGAAAAGTTTTGCTGTCAGAGGTGAAATCTTAACGTGACAGGAGATTTATCTGATTAGGATTTTTAGCAAACCCCCAGCTATCAACGGGTTTGATTTGCCTTTACCAACTACCGTTTGAATCGGGCTAACCATGCTATTCCCCTCAGCATGGTGAGTTGTCAAGAATTTCGTTTGGGTTTAAATACCAAACTTTTCCTCTTCACTTTGCCTTAGCAGCTTAGGGCAGTAATGTATTCTTATATTCGGATAAGAATACTGTTGTGATAGATTTGTCGTGGGATTTTTAGCAAACCCCCAGCTATCAACGGGTTTGATTTTGCCTTTACCAACTACCGTTTGAGTTGGGCTAGCCATGCTATTATCCTCAGCATAGTGAGTTGTCGAGGGTTTCGTTTGGATTTAAATACCAAACTTTTCCTCTTCTCTTTGCCTTAGCGGCGTTGGGTGATTCATGCTTTTTACCCCCAGCATGGTGGGGTTGGCGAGAATTTGATTCTCTTCCCGTAGCCTTGTCGGCGTTGGGTAATTCATACTTATTACCCCCAGTATGGTGGGGTTGGCGAGAAATTTATTCTCTTCCCGTAGCCTTGTCGGCTTTGGGTAGTTCATACTTTTTACGCCCAGTATGGTGGGGTTGGCAAGAAATTTATTCTCTTCCCGTAGCCTTAGCGGCGTCGGGTAATTCATACTTATTACCCCTAGTATGGTGGGGTTGGCGAGAAATTTATTCTCTTCCCGTAGCCTTGTCGGCTTTGGATAGTTCATACTTTTTACCCCCAGTATGGTGGGGTTGGCGAGAAATTTATTCTCTTCCCGTAGCCTTGTCGGCTTTGGGTAGTTCATACTTTTTACCCCCAGTATGGTGGGGTTGGCGAGAAATTTATTCTCTTCCTGTAGCCTTGTCGGCGTTGGGTGATTCATTTTTTTTTTTTTTTTTTTTTTTTTATATATATATGGGGGTTTAAATTAACCGCCCTGAGCCCATTTTTTGGGAATTATTGTGAGCCCAAGTGGTACCTTTAGACCACACGCATTAGATGTGTCGGGGTTAGCTCTAACTCATTTTTTGTTCAGCTTTGAGCTGAACTGCTCCAGCGTCAATCAACGCTTGAATTTTATCTTTTAAGATAAAACAATTTTTTGTGGGGTGACCTACAATCCGATGGTACAGGCAGTAATTCGGATCGTTAGTTTTCCCTACTTCTTCAGGCCTCTTGCTTTCCAGCAACTTGAGCATCTTGCGTTTGCTGAGCAGGTTGAACATAGTAGCAGTATGTTCATCCTTGAACGAATACTGCTTTTGAAGTCTAGGTGACTTTGCTGTGTTGCTTGTAGTCGGCCATGGTTTCTGCTTCGGTGTACTTTCTACCACCATTGCCGTTATGTCTTTCCCTTTTGAACGGGAAAAATGGAATGGAGATTCGTTTGCACCGTCTCCGGTTGCAGACTGTTGCATTTCGAGACGTCGAAGTATTTCTTCGGCCTGTTCGCCCTGCTTAAGCAGATCCTTTCATGACTTGGATTCGACCGAACCCATCTTGTCTAAGATATCGGTCAACAAGTTATGTCTGCAGGTTTCCACAAGCGTATCCTGCGTCATGCCATGTGGGCATCGAACGGAAAGTTCTCGGAACCGCTCGACATAAGTTTTGACCGTTTCGCCTTCTTCTTGCTTCGCTGCTAGCAAAGATAATATGGAGACTTCTGTATCATCTTCAAAGAATCGGGCTAGGAACTCACGTTCTACATTAGCCCAAGATTTAATTGTTCCCTGGGGAAGTTGCATAAACCAGGTAAATGCGGGCCCCCGTAAAGTGCTCGCAAATATCCTAGTCATAGTTGGATCATTCCCAATGAGATGTCCTGTCTGCGAGAGGAAATAGAAGATGTGTTGCTGCGGCGAACCTTTACCGTCGAATGACTGAAGATTGAACGGTTTGTATTTTGCAGCATAAGGCACGGTTTCCCATTCTATGGGATATGGACGGACTACCCCCACCTCTTGTAGCTTTTTGCGATGAAGAAGAGCTTGTAATTGGTTCTCCATCTTCTCTATTTTCTCTGCGTGAGGATTGAGGATAACTTTCACTTCCTCTTCCTCTCTTGAATGAGGAGGCACTTCTTCATCTTCGTCTTTGCTGTCTTCATTTATTTGGACAGGCCGTTTTCCTTTCTGCCGACTAGAAATGGACGGCGATAATTGGTTCTTTCTAGTTTGAGCCAGCAACTCAATCAAAAGTTGTTTCATTTCTTCTATGGTCTCTTCTTTCTGTTCGAGACGTTTTTCTTGTCTCTCAAGCCTTTCAGAGACTTCTTCTAGAAGCACGCCCTCTGGTTCGATAGAAACTCCTTTTGATTCTGGAGTGATTTCCTTATCCGAAGGGTTGTTTCCGACCACCTTTTTGCCTTTAGTAACCATATTTGATGAGGCAGCAGGTAGATCGGTCCCAGAGTATGCCTTTTTCACCGTCCGTATTCTTTTAGGTTCGGTGATCCGCTCAAAAACGGATCGTCTCGGATGGCACTCGCAGTTTGATAGAACAGTTGAGATTAACTGTTTGCATTGGCATTGAGGAGTATTCTGTGCAGAGTTCTTCTTCCAATTGAGGAATTCTCTCAAGTCTTGAGGTATCTTCTCCTCTCTATTTGCATCTTGACGTATTTTGCGTCTCAAATTTGGTTCATAATACTGGAGAGTTTGTAATATTTCAGGACTGAGCTCTTTTCCAGCATTAGATTGTTCTCCAACCCTTCTGCGGATTCTTCTGGAGTGTGTGCTGGCATGCGCAGTTGTACGGGCCTCGTACGCATCTGACTTGTTCTTCGGGATTTGGAGGATTCTATCATGAATATGTTCATCCGAAGAGAAATTTGAAGACCTATCCTCAGGTGAGTTCATGAGCACATCCTTATATTTGTTTGTAGAGGAACGGGATGGTACACCTGAGAGAGTAACCAAAAAGTTAGATGTGCGCTGTGTGCTCACTGCGCGTGTGCCCGAATAGACACCAGAACCAACCCTTGATTTTTTCTGCGGAGTGCAACCCACGGGTTGCAACTTGCGGTGTGCAACCCGCGGTTGGAATTGCGGGTTTGCACCCGCGGTTGCAACCGCGGGGTTGCACCCGCGGGGTGCAATTCTTGTTTGCCCGAAAATTGAATCTTTGATTCCATTGCAAAATTGATTGATTACAAGGAAATTGAGATTACAAAAAATATCGAGAAATAACAAGAACGGGAATATTAATGGATTCCCTTTTTTATGTGGGTTCGGGTGGCGGTGGAGTCTCGTTGCTGCCTCCGTTGACCGTCCGACTGGAAGAGATGGCTCTGCTCTTTTCTTTGATCTCACGAGCTCGCCCGAAATCTTCCCAAAGTCCAAGAATCCAAAAGTCCTCTCTTCGGTTTAATTTCTGCATTTTATAGACCGAAGAGACTTGAAATCCGGCTCGATTCCTCCTGAAAAAGCGGATCACGGGATATCAGGAAAATAAAATAGGAAATAAAACAACGGAAAATAACGAAAAACAACCTGCGGGTGGCAACCCGCGGGAATTCTCCCGCGGGTTGAAACCCGCGGTGCAACCCGCAGGTGTGCCCACTTAGCAAATTTAGATTTTATTTTTTTTTATTTTTTTTATTTTTTTATTTTTTTGGTATCTACAGTGACATGAGTGTGAAAGAGGTTTAAAAATCAGTTTTCTTTTTATAAGGGCTAAAAATCGACGGCAGGCAGCTGACGGGACTACGTCGGCCATAGTTCCAAACTAGGAGCTAAAACTCGACGGAGATATTCTATTTAAACCGAAAAGTAATTACCTTTGCGCTCGCATTCGACGCGCCCCCCATCGATCTGAATGATTGGTCTCAACTCGGGAGGAAGGACTGGTAATAGGCACAAAACCATCCATTCTGGTTCCACATTTATTCGAATAAAATGTTTAGCTAATTCCATACGTCTAACCAAAAAATCCTTTCTTCTTCGAATTTTTCTATCTTCCCATTCGTTTCCAGCGGACTCTTCCTCTCCTAATTCCTTCCATTCTTCCGTCTGGAGTGGATTCTGTCGAAGAAAAAAAGATCGTCGATTCGGCAAGTCATTTTATGGAATGTGAAAATAGAGTCTCGGGTACAGGAACGGATGGTTTTATCACCCCAATGAACGGTGGATATCTATTTCTTTCTTTGGACATCATTCCCTTCTGACGGAGGGATGAGCGGATGGATCAACCGATATTGAGAAGACGCAGATAGATCATCGACGAGGCGGGCGATCGGAACATGCTGCCTATTAATGAAGCAAATTCAATGAAACAACAACTGGTACCATAGAGAAGAGGCCATAAACTGGAAAGTCTTGACCAATTCGAAAGATCATTCGATGTAGTTGAAATAACTGAATTAGGAGGTGTTTGGGGAAGGCGGATCTCCACTCATTCATTGACATGCCTGCGGTGAGACGCGACCCACAACAAACGAAGGGGGTGGAGGGAGACCGAAGAAAGAAGAATTGTATTGAATGCTACACCGGGATCAGCAGCTTCCAGTTTTGCGAAGGTTGGTTCGGACCGGGGCGCTGTAATGAAATGATCAAAACCATTTCCCACACGTCGCTTGCCTTTACTGATAGAAGTTTGTCACTCTAGGGACTGAAGAATTTATCGACTTCGGTAGAATCTGGTCGATTCCGCAGAAGTTTTGCCTTCGGACACAGTCGAAGCATCATCAGATCTCAGTCAGCGTGACGAGCGCGCTTCCTACCACCACGACTCCTGCTTCCTAGCCACCCCTTTCTCTCTTTCTTTTGACTGCCTCGTGGACGGACGAAAGAAGGGAAGTTACAGAACATGGCAGTGAAGGCTCGCGAAGTAGACAGCGACGCCCCCACCCCGTGAGATCCTGTTTGTGGATTAAAGAAAATGTGCAAAAGCTCTATTTGCCTCTGCCATTCTATGAGTCTCTTCCTTTTTGCGTATGGCATCGCCACTCCCTTTGGCAGCATTCTCCCCGCCATGCGACGGAAGAAATTCACCCGAAAGAGAGAGGTAAACACTTTCAGTAATGGACTTGCACTTCAACGCCGAATAGGTTCGGAAAAGCAATCGACGATGAGAGGGCCCGGCCGACGGGAAGGGGTACCCTACAGTCGTCTATATGGAAGAATGAGATGGAGTGACAGTCTCTCTCATTATAGCGTATAATGACGAAGGCTGATTCATTCAATCGGATAATCGATTGCTTCGGAGGGGTAGCCAAGATAACAAAGTCGATCTCGCCCAGTAGTGGCTTCTCCGGCCGGGTTGAAGCAACGTCGCGCAGGAGGCTCGAGGGCTTTTCCAGGAAGACGGCAAGGGCCGCTGAAGGGGGGAAAACGAAAGGCGTTTTCTGGTCCCCCCTTCGCACGACGGTTGGGAAGGGTCTCCGGCCTAGCAACAGCAGTTCGTCATTCCTCTGGACAAGCGACGTTCCGGCATCCCGTCCCGACGCAACTGACGTGTAAGGCATCTGGTGGAGAGGACTTCGGATACATCTCATTCCATCGGATAAATGCAACAAGCATTCCGTTCGATTGCCCACGCTTTTGGACGAGTGATAGTGAGAGGGGGGAGCTTTCCAACCAGTCTTTGATACATTCTGCGCTCCCGCTTCTATGTCTTTGCTTCGTGCGGAGGACCTTTTGTTTGCGCTGAAGTCATTTTTTCGTCGAGCTCAAAAAAAAAACACTCGTCGACAACTGGATATTCAACTCCCGACGTCTATTGCGTACGTCGGCTGCCCATAGACGGAAGAGTTGCTTTGTTTTGATAGACGAGTACCAGCAGCAGTGACGGTTACGCTTTCGTCATGCCGATTCCTATTCCGGAAAAGAGAAGGCTCTGCAAGACCTAGAAGTCAATCACCCCGATGCTAAGCGATCCGCAGTCTTCAATGTGAGTCCAACCGCCCTCCAAAAGTCGAAGGGGAGTACCTCCTTCTCGGTTCCTTCTTCCATAACCCGAGCTCGGAGAAGGAAGATATAAGAGGGCCCTATGGAGAATGTGGTCAGAAATCCATAATAGAGTCCGACCACAACGACCGAATTTATTATCTTCATGCATAAGGATAATAGATGACTAGTGGAAAGACTCCTGGTCGACATGAGGAAGACTACTTTTCTTCTGGTAAAGTGGACGAGAAGAGCGAGTCTCTGTCCAACTACTCGGAACAGGAGGGGAATGATAGGTAACAGGCCAATAGGAAGCGTCGCTACGGTCTAGTCCGGGCGGGCCTGGAAAGCGAGAACAGCAACTACTGTGCTGTGCCCTACCTGAGAGACAACAGCTATGCCCTACCACTGCTACTGAACTGCCTATACTACATCCCGAAAAGTCAGAAAAGAATAACCATAGAAACGATGGAACCCACTATTTTTTGCTTTTATTTATTTAATATCGTTAGAATTTCTTATTTCTAGGTATTTTACCTGGAAGGATTCAAAATCGTGGTTGGGAAGGTCATAGTAGCAAAAGCCATTGGAATTTCTATTTTATATATCGGAATAATCCGTTTTGTTATTAATCAATGGGGGGATAAAAGAGATGAGTCTGTGACACCAGATTTACTAATCCGACGTAGTTCGAGATAAAATCTCGAAGGAAATCAAACTTCTTCTTTTCCACGTCGCATGATATTTGATGACACTGGCTCTGGCTCTGTACCTCCACCCGAAAGTCTAAAAGAAATCCGTTGCGCTTCCGAACGACGCAACGGATTTTTTACTGCACGGGAGGTCATCTGTTAATGTCTAGTAAATAATTGCATTGGGGAGGAACGGGTATCCATCACAAAGGCTAGAAAGGCTCGTTTGAGTGATTTGTAAACCCTCGTCGGGATGACGGTTTCATCCTCTGCTTATGGGAATGCTACTTCGAGAAATTTCGCCTATTTCTTGCGCGTACCAATTAAAGTATTTTGAACTGATACCGTATTCCTGTGCTGTGGTTAAACGGTGCAACATTTCTAATTTTTTTTTTTCATCCGAAAAAGGAGCTTTTGCACATTTTCGTTAATCCACGAACAGGATCTATATAGACACATAGATCTATGGATCCATACATCTCGATCGGAGAAGAATCAATAGAAAAAGAAAGATGAAAGATAAATCATGGATCAACTAAACCCTCTCGAGGGCTTGCTTAAGAAAGAGGAACCGGGCTACCACAACTGGCGGAACGGACCGTGCGGAGAGTGACGGAAAGGAGCCGAGGCCGAAGGGGTTGTGCAATCTGGTCAGCACATCCGTTTTGAAGCGTCCACGCTGGTCTTTGTAAAAAGATCGTCGTTGTATAGGGGGATGTCGAGCCTGACACTACTCTTTAGTCTGACACTACTCGGCCTGAGCCTTGGCGTTTTTTTAGCTATGCATCACACACCTCATGTAGATTTAGCTTTTGAAAGCGTAGAACACGTTATGAGAGATGTTGCATCGACAGTCTTTGCCCCAGGGAGGAATCGAATCCAGGAATCCTGTCATCTGGATTTGTCGAAAATTCATCTCATCGACGAACGGAGATTTCATAGGCCTTAACACATTTCTGAAAATTTTGGACAAAGAACATCCTGAGCAGTTACGGCAATTGGGGGTAATATAGTCCTTACGTAAGGGCCAGCCCATCCAACTTTCTGGCATCAAAATACGTTTAAGGCACGATCGTTTTGATGCAGTTTAGGTCAAAGACAAAGACCACAAAAAACCAATGTTGAGCAGCGACTCAATAAGTAGAGGTATGGGATTCTGGTACTTTTCATTTACGTCGAACAGGTGAGAGGTGACATTGAACATAGTAAAATAAGAAATTGAAAGATTTCATTGAAATCGTTCGTTTGGAAATTTCCCGAAAAGCTAATTATAGGTTCTTCTTTCCAACGGAACACTCGTCGACAACTGGATATTCAACTCCCGACGTCTATTGCGTACGTCGGCTGCCCATAGACGGAAGAGTTGCTTTGTTTTGATAGACGAGTACCAGCAGCAGTGACGGTTACGCTTTCGTCATGCCGATTCCTATTCCGGAAAAGAGAAGGCTCTGCAAGACCTAGAAGTCAATCACCCCGATGCTAAGCGATCCGCAGTCTTCAATGTGAGTCCAACCGCCCTCCAAAAGTCGAAGGGGAGTACCTCCTTCTCGGTTCCTTCTTCCATAACCCGAGCTCGGAGAAGGAAGATATAAGAGGGCCCTATGGAGAATGTGGTCAGAAATCCATAATAGAGTCCGACCACAACGACCGAATTTATTATCTTCATGCATAAGGATAATAGATGACTAGTGGAAAGACTCCTGGTCGACATGAGGAAGACTACTTTTCTTCTGGTAAAGTGGACGAGAAGAGCGAGTCTCTGTCCAACTACTCGGAACAGGAGGGGAATGATAGGTAACAGGCCAATAGGAAGCGTCGCTACGGTCTAGTCCGGGCGGGCCTGGAAAGCGAGAACAGCAACTACTGTGCTGTGCCCTACCTGAGAGACAACAGCTATGCCCTACCACTGCTACTGAACTGCCTATACTACATCCCGAAAAGTCAGAAAAGAATAACCATAGAAACGATGGAACCCACTATTTTTTGCTTTTATTTATTTAATATCGTTAGAATTTCTTATTTCTAGGTATTTTACCTGGAAGGATTCAAAATCGTGGTTGGGAAGGTCATAGTAGCAAAAGCCATTGGAATTTCTATTTTATATATCGGAATAATCCGTTTTGTTATTAATCAATGGGGGGATAAAAGAGATGAGTCTGTGACACCAGATTTACTAATCCGACGTAGTTCGAGATAAAATCTCGAAGGAAATCAAACTTCTTCTTTTCCACGTCGCATGATATTTGATGACACTGGCTCTGGCTCTGTACCTCCACCCGAAAGTCTAAAAGAAATCCGTTGCGCTTCCGAACGACGCAACGGATTTTTTACTGCACGGGAGGTCATCTGTTAATGTCTAGTAAATAATTGCATTGGGGAGGAACGGGTATCCATCACAAAGGCTAGAAAGGCTCGTTTGAGTGATTTGTAAACCCTCGTCGGGATGACGGTTTCATCCTCTGCTTATGGGAATGCTACTTCGAGAAATTTCGCCTATTTCTTGCGCGTACCAATTGAAGTATTTTGAACTGATACCGTATTCCTGTGCTGTGGTTAAACGGTGCAACATTTCTAATTTTTTTTTTTCATCCGAAAAAGGAGCTTTTGCACATTTTCGTTAATCCACGAACAGGATCTATATAGACACATAGATCTATGGATCCATACATCTCGATCGGAGAAGAATCAATAGAAAAAGAAAGATGAAAGATAAATCATGGATCAACTAAACCCTCTCGAGGGCTTGCTTAAGAAAGAGGAACCGGGCTACCACAACTGGCGGAACGGACCGTGCGGAGAGTGACGGAAAGGAGCCGAGGCCGAAGGGGTTGTGCAATCTGGTCAGCACATCCGTTTTGAAGCGTCCACGCTGGTCTTTGTAAAAAGATCGTCGTTGTATAGGGGGATGTCGAGCCTGACACTACTCTTTAGTCTGACACTACTCGGCCTGAGCCTTGGCGTTTTTTTAGCTATGCATCACACACCTCATGTAGATTTAGCTTTTGAAAGCGTAGAACACGTTATGAGAGATGTTGCATCGACAGTCTTTGCCCCAGGGAGGAATCGAATCCAGGAATCCTGTCATCTGGATTTGTCGAAAATTCATCTCATCGACGAACGGAGATTTCATAGGCCTTAACACATTTCTGAAAATTTTGGACAAAGAACATCCTGAGCAGTTACGGCAATTGGGGGTAATATAGTCCTTACGTAAGGGCCAGCCCATCCAACTTTCTGGCATCAAAATACGTTTAAGGCACGATCGTTTTGATGCAGTTTAGGTCAAAGACAAAGACCACAAACAACCAATGTTGAGCAGCGACTCAATAAGTAGAGGTATGGGATTCTGGTACTTTTCATTTACGTCGAACAGGTGAGAGGTGACATTGAACATAGTAAAATAAGAAATTGAAAGATTTCATTGAAATCGTTCGTTTGGAAATTTCCCGAAAAGCTAATTATAGGTTCTTCTTTCCAACGGAACAATAGGGCCATTATGCTCATTACTAAACTTGTTGAAGAGATGAAATAGAACCAAGGTCTATCTTTTTTATCAGAGGTTGAATCGATCATCAGAAGAAGAATTAGGCCAAAAATTAGGATACATTCTGGGAAAATGAAACTTCCGGTGATTATTCCTCCTGACGAAACCAAAACAGAAAGTCAGACTCGAATGTCGACTAGTTCTCTGCTTGGGCAAAGCTGAGAAAAGTTTCTCTTACTCCTACCATTGGAACCATCTCCTTTCCCCCTTTCCTGAAGATTTTTTCGACGCTCCTCCATGTTCGGGACCTGCCAGAAGAAAGGGTTTGCTTGACACACACAGTTTGTTACAGTCTGCCTCGAATGTGTTCATCCATTCTTCCACTTCAGCCTCCGAGAAAGACGAGAAAAAATCTGCTGCGTGCGCCGTACCGCCGACGAATAATAGGTACCCCCACCCCAGGCAGAGTTTGTGAGCCGTGTAATAGGCGACCATTTCGAGTGGTTCGGGGGGCACGTCGGTGCTCCCGCGCGCACTTCCGTTTTCTTTGTAGGTCCCGACTCCGTCGCCTGCCTATCCGCATTCCCGGAATAAAGACATAGACGTTTGTTTGTGGCAGATCTGCCCAGCGCCTTCTCGGCTTGACGAACCTGTATCGCCGGTGACGAAGTGAGTTTATATCTCGACTCCTGACTCGGTCTAGCAAGGGAAAGGACGCTTGGACTACTGCAAACGGCGGAAACGCAAATGCACCGCTGACACATCACGGGACGGCAGCTACGGCTTGCTTGCGACAAAGCGGATTCGGAATTTCTTTCATTCCAAGCATAACTTGGACCCATGCGCTTCATATTAGCCTGGAGTTCGCTCCCAGCAATATAGCCATCCCTACCCGGTCAGAGGGATCAAAAACCGCTAATTCGTATAGAGCCATAGAACCTGCCCAACCAGAAACTAGAGCCGTATGCATTATATGGACAGAAAGCAATCGACCAGGATCATTCAATACGACAGTATGAACACGATACCAAGGCAAACCCATAAATCAATCTGCTTTCGTCTACGAGTATTTCAATCAAAAAGAGTGGACGAGTGGATGGTCAGTCGCATGCTAAAAACCTGTTCAATAGCTCAGTCGTTATCCGTAACACAGCCTACCGTACGTCAGAGTGACGGGGTGGCCCGGTCAAGCGCTGAAGCTGAGTATAGAGCTATGGCTCACGCGAAAAGAGAGCATCACCCTACGCTACCAAAGCAGAGCTGGTTGGGTTGGAACCGATTGATTCATCGATCGCATCATCCGTCCAGCACCATCACCGACGCACGAGATTGTCCAGCCAGAGAGGGAAAATGACTCCGCCTATGAGCCTAAGCAGCCCCCTATGTTCTAAGCCTAAGGGGGAGCAGCAAGATGAGCTTTGCCTCCATCTCTTCGTCAATAAAAAGCACATCGATTTTTTTCTCAGACTCGCATTCACATGTTGGTTGTTCTTCACTAAACATCGAGGGTTCAGGTGAAAGTGAAGGTTCGGATCGGACTCGGGGATCGGCCTACGTCTCTTCAGGTCCGGCTTTCCTCCGACGCCTTCGGCATCCAGGGGTCACGGACCGGCCATAGACCCTGTTCAATAAGTGGAACGCATTAGCTGTCCGCTCTCCGGTTGAGCAGTAAGGGTCGGAGAAGGGCAATCACTCGTTCTTAAAATAAAACCAGCATTCTTAAGACAGGGAACAACCCATGGAGGTTGGGACAGAAAGAAAGCTGGTTTTGCTTCTGCTTCCTTCCCCAAACTCTTTCGTCAGTCTCTCGTCAGGTGTGGGTCACACGAAAGTGACGAAGTTGCTTTGACTACTGAACCATGCCTGTCTGTTGGAGCGAATTGGATGATCGGGCCGAGGGCAGAGAATTTCCGTCGTTCCGTCGTTCAGAGGTTCATCAGTTTCCCGCTCCGTCAGTTCATCTCTCGGTAGAACGACGGCACCTATGCGGTGGGTTCGACTCTCACAGCACATTTCCAATCAGCTGCCTTTCATTCCGGGAAGGGTTGGTGACGGCCATGATCTGCAGGGGAACGGATCACTCATTCTTCTATTGGGGACAGGTGCACGAACGACAACTCCAAACGTCACACATCCGCCGCGCGAGTAGCGGAACGAGCTCTATTTATGTCATTATCAGAGGCCCTTCACGCGGCTTGACCGAGAACGGAGCGTTCAGGCAGTGGGTCGTCACCCCTCTGATGTGGAATGGTACTGTCGACGGAGTACATTGTCGTCTTCTTTTGCTCTTCCAGTTCGTCGACGGATCTTCGCTCACACCGGACCGGCTGGATCTCCTACGTGCTACGGATAAAGCCGACGCGATACGACGAA
>JAYEPQ010000012.1:31517413-31592413 GCA_036321105.1 Dracaena cambodiana | reverse complement strand
AGGAGTTGTTTTGGGAAAGATCAAAGAAAGAACATGTTCTTCTTCCGTAAAGAATTCTTCTAATAACCCCGAACCCAATTGGATTTCGACAAGTTACTGACACCTATTGTCGAGTTCTGTAGGCCAGTCGTCAGGTCAGGGGGGGCATCGTGTCAGTGAAGGGCTGCAAGTAGAGTCCGATATTCCAGGGAAGAGTGAAGAGGGCTGATTCTTCCCCCAACTAACGAAGAGATCTTGTCGGAATTGCCACATATGAAATTGAGCACAATTTTGCAAAGAAATACCCCACTTGTTTCTCGAGAAGAGATAGGAGCCGGAGCTCCTCACTCAGGAAACGGGAAAGGGAGGAGGACCCTTCAAGCGAGCCCGATTGACACAAACGAGAGTGCAGTGCCATCGCATCACACTCTCTTTATTCCTTATAGACTCAGAATGAAAGACGAAGGAGAGTAGAGGTCTGACAGCCCATTTCCCACGGGTCGTGCACACTTCGGAGAACCACAGAGCACGGATCAAACCACAGGTCCGTCGAAAGACCCCCTCAGTTGCTTTTGAATCAGAGATCTATCGGGAGATCGAAGAGAGCAGCTGAGGCATCCTAATAGACCGAGAGATTTGAACCTTGTTCCTACACGACCTGATCAATTCGATCAGGCACTCGCCATCTATTTTCATTGTTCAACTGTTTGACAACATGAAAAAACCAAAAGCTCTGCCCTTCCCTCCCTTGGATAGATAGGGAAGGGCAGAGGCCTTTGGTGTCCCTTCCAGTCAAGAATTGGGCCTCTGTCCTCTTCCGGATGCTGTTCCTCATTGGGAATGAGGTGTTGTTTCCGAGAGGTCTGCTCTGCTGTGTTTCTGGTTGCGTTGCGCTTGGGAACTGTTGTCGGAACTGGAGCAGGTCTCTAAGAGCCTCTCTCTTTTCCGAAAGCGACGAACCGATGGAAAAAAGAGAGTGTTGAGACTCCCTAGAGACTTCAGTCCTCGTCGGCCTTTGTCACGGAAGTGTGCTTCAGCACAACTTCGTCAGTACCCCCTAAACTCATGATATCCCTGTTCATAGGACAAAGTGATTTCAGCATACCCAACCCGTCAAAAGCCATGGATTTTTTGCGAGATCAATGCAGTCAATTATGTCTCTCCTCGAAGTTGGTTAGCTACTTCTCATTTTGTTCTAGGATTCTTCCTATTTGTGGGTCATTTGTGGCATGCGGGAAGGGCCCGACACAGTTACCACAAAATATACAGACCCCAAAATCGTGCTCAAGAAGAACAGGCTGTTCCGGCTCGATACCGTCAAGAATTCTTGACTATTGCATGGGAACAGATTCGCTTTAGAAGCATTTTTCCTCAACAGTCGCGACCATGAAAAAAAAATTGCCTTTTTCCGGGCCTTTGCTGACGGGCAGCTCGCCCCCCTACTCTTCAGACGGGCTTTTCTAGCTATTTGGCTTCAATCTTCCCTTTACAGCACAAAAATTGAAGATCTAGTACCGTCTGGCGAAAACGCCGCAGGCGCGAAGCGTGTTAGGCCTACGCCGGGGGAGCATAGGGAGGAAAGGGAGCCCGGACGGTGGAAGAGCCAAGGGAGGCCGGGTCATTTGACGGAAATGGAAGGTCTGAGCGGCTCATTCATTCATCGGAAAAAGAGGGAGGGAACGAGGACCCGAACTACGGGAATTATGAGCAGTGACCGTCATCCGAGATTTTCACGGAGAATTGACGCGTTTCAGACTCTCGTTCGAGGAGCGGAATAACGCTCTCCATCTTTGGAGAAAGGAGTCGACTGACTCATTGTGCGCTTGCGTCAGTGGCACACATCCCGGCAGTGGTGGATTTCTCGTCCTCATCGAAAAGAGAAAATGCGTAAGGAACCTCATCTGCCCACGAGTTTATGGTTCCAGCGGGCACATTAAAAAATCCTCCGTCGACCATGGAAATGCTCATCGCTCAATAAGGGCTACACCAGAAGAGATCCTGACCTAGAAATATTCTGTGATGAACGTACGGGAAAACCCTCTTTGGATTTGCCCAAGATCTTTGGAATTCATTTATTTCTCTCAGGAGTGGCTTGCTTTGGCTTGCTGACGAAAGGTTGCTTCTGTCGGCCTTTCTGTGCAAGAGTCCACCAATAGCGGAAGAGAGGGTTACCGTACATACGACGAGTCTGAAAGTTTGATCAACTCTTCCACAGAATAAAGACTGCACGGGTTTTGACTTTTTCTGGGGTGTGCTGCCAGAAATCGTGCTTGAAGCTCTCGCCTTACCAACGAGCCGACTGCTGATGGCTGCCCATCCCTTTAGCCAATTTAGCTCTTAATACAGGATCATTCAAGTCAGGTTTCTTTGTTATTGGGATAGGTGAATTCTTAAAGATCTGGAAAATTCAGACTTTCTTTTTGATGCTGCCAGCGCGTCTACGGCATTCGCAAAATCCCCACTTTTATCAGCCTTTTCGTGGAGATTCGAGGAAACGTGCTGTAGAAAGTCCACACGTCGAGGATTCCGAATGGACCGCTTCCCCCAGAAAGCGCTTGTGCCCCTGAGGCGTCGTAGCGGCAAGGCATGCTGGGCGAGAGACTTTGATCCTCAGCTCCTTGTTGTTTGAAGAAACCCTCCCCTTCCTTTGACGGATGTGCCACCGATCCGGAATTGGATTGGTGGCTGCCTTCTCGAACACCAACACCGACATCAACTTCCCGTGTAGATCGACGAGCATGAGCGCATGGAAATCCCAGTCGTCAGAGTCGGGCTGCTTTGCGACGGACCTCCCGGAGCTTCGGAAACGCCCATGAAGTATTCCTTCTTCGACCTGTCCTGGCTTAGGTTCTCTTTGCTTGTGCCTGTGTGACGAATTTGCCAATTATGAGTTGGGCGCTTTAACCATTCAGCCATGGATGCTTAACAGAGCTCATCGTACATCGTGAATAACCAAATTCCAATTGAAATAAAATCTTTATAGCGGCGAAATCGGTAGACACGCTGCTCTTAGGAAGCAGTGCTAGAGCATCTCGGTTCGAGTCCGAGTGGCGGCATACTGTAAAAAAGATACAATGGATCCGCAGCGGAAGATCCTGAATTTGCGACTTTCTACACCAAAAATATTCTCTTAAACGAAGGTATTCGTGCTTGAAGCAGGGAAAAGGGACCAGGCACTCTTGAAAAATAAAGATACGTACCCTAGTGAGGGATCCCCGGGAGGGGGGAGCTCGAACCTATCTATTTTCAGACTCTCGTTCGAGGAGCGGAATAGGGCTCTTTTTCCCTTCGGGATCCACTCCACTCCATCGATCACGACGGGGATCGGAAAATGTTTTTCGTCTCTCGGTGTCAGTGTCGGCCCAGCAGAGTGCTTTCGCCGTTGGTGTTCTTCCCGATCTCTACGCATTTCACCGTTCCACCGGAAATTCCCTCTGCCCCTACCGTACTCCAGCTTGGTAGTTTCCTTTTACGATACGGATGTATTCCTATCACCGTTGTATGACTTCGTCGTACAATCTTTTTCTTCCATCTGACGAATTGACCTGTTTGGTAAGTCTTTTTTTTTCGGGGGATGATGTTCTTCCAACGCGGTATTTCAGGTTCAGTGGCGGAATTCGTGCTAGGTCCCCCAGTTCCTGGGCTGCACCTCAAGGTGCATTTAGTTGTCGGAATTTATACTGGGTATATTCCCCACTTCATGGCACCTTTCGCTCATCCATTCAGCCCGCCCGTCGGCTATTCCTGTTGAAATTCCAGTCAATCAAAAAGCTCGGAGTTGCAAGCTGCATGACGAAGGGGTTGCTGGTTCGGGCGCATTCCGTCGAGTTCAGGATTCGCTCTCAATGGCTTTCTTTCATCGTAGAAAGATGTATTCCCTTGGCTTTCCTGGCAGAGTGCCTGCTTGAATCAGTTTGCTCTTTCGACTGTGATTGCTCTTGTGAAGCTCTGAGGTGAAGTTTTCTTCCGTCTACTGTCAGGAGTAGGAGTGAAGGCGACGATCCGACTTTCAATCGAGTGAATAGAAGGCTTGTAGTTGAATCGAGATTGGCGATTAGTACGACGATCGAAGATTTTTCTCGCAGCTCGGATCAAGAACGGGGTCAGAGGGATCAAAAACCGCTAATTCGTATAGAGCCATAGAACCTGCCCAACCAGAAACTAGAGCCGTATGCATTATATGGACAGAAAGCAATTGACCGGGATCATTCAATACGACAGTATGAACAGCCACTTCAGCACCGTCGTGATCTTCTCAAAGATCATTACGAGCCCTCTCCGTCGTGAGGTTTTTGTAGATTCCGAAAATGGAAATGGTGGATCAGGACGAGAATGAATCCGGGTTCACTCCTCCCCGGAAGCAGGCAAGGCAAGTAAATGATTGATAGCCGAATCGGTGGACTGCTCGGCTCCTGCTTCTTCTCGGGTTTCATAATTATAGGAATTAGTTCTATAACCGACATGGGACTCAACGAAGCCGTTTTACAAATAATCTCTCATGGATTTATTGGTGCTGCACTTTTTTTTCTTGGTAGGAACGAGTTGTGATAGAATACGTCTTGTTTATCTCGACGAAATGGGGCTCCCCCAGCATCTCGACGTGCTCCGGCGGGGACAGGATTCGAACCTGCAGTCTTCAGGTCATGAGCCTGATGAGTCGACCAATTACTCTACCCCGCTTGCTGCGGTACGGTTGGCAGCTTCCTTCAGTCTTCGAGACCCTACGAAGAAAACGGAAGTGCGCGCGGGAGCACGTAGGCTTTCGAGCCTATTGCAGTTTGCTGGGCGGCAACTTCACGTCAACGAGGTAGCGAGACTGACCGCAATTGCAGGAATCGGTTCGACTTTTTTCCTGGGGCATCCTATGTGAAAAGTGTTGAGAAAGCATTTGCTCTTCGTAGCGCTATCACTCACGCCATCGGTCGCTTCTGACATTCCATTTTGCTTTTTTTCTTCCCGTCGACTGAGCGTAGCGGAGTTCGACGACCTCCGATTCCAATCCGATCGACTAGATCCGATCACATGATAAAAAAAATGATTCATGAAGAAGAAGAAGTTCCAGCCTATTTTCTTTCTTTATTTGCATAATTGTAAAATTGTTCTATAAAAAATATAACTTATTTTCCCTTTCATTCTCTTCAGTTGTCTTCCTTCTTCCGTGTGGAGGAATGCCGATAGAACTGTGGATACCTCAGCTTTGGGAGAGACCTCCGTTTTGGTCTTCCTAGAAAGTGAGGAGGCGAACAAACATAACTTTTTCTATTATTCAATTAACTTCAACGTAGAATAGAACTTATTTATAAAAGAAAAATTATTCAAACAAAAAAATTTACTTTAACTCTTTTTATTGAGAAGCGGATTAGATTTAATTTTTACAATTTGATATGTATCCTTTGAAAAAAAGGAGCTGCATCCCTACTCACCCGGTCCATGCACATCGCTCTCTCCAGGAGGTTGGCCGCCATTCCCCGATCTTCCCATTTCCAAGAAGATCCCGGGCTCGATCTGGTTTAGTATCAAGGTGATTCTTTTCCCGTCACGGGCGGTCCTCCGTCGTCGTAAAGTAGTCAAAAGTCGACGTCGTCCCCGCGAAGCTTTCGGGAAGAGGGGTAGTCTTGTGTGTAAGCATAGCATTTCTGGTCGAACCACCGAACCACACATCTTTTTTTGGTGGGAGGGTACTCCGAGTAGTGGGTACCCTGTAGGACCTCGACGAGAATTGATGTGTATTCGAATCTCCGGAGCTGGTAATCACCGATATGCTCATATTGGTGACGTTATTGTTACTGTAATCAAAGAAGCAGTGCCTGAGAGGCGTCGGGGAGGAGTGAATTCTGCATTCATTTCCGGAAGTCGATTTCGTTGCCCTTTTTTTACTCAACCACATCTTCCTCATTTTATTTGCCTTACGACAAAAGGGAGGTTTGTGTTTGATTGTGAGTAATCCAGCAGGATAGGAATAAAAAATTCCTTTCAAATTTCATATTTATCAACAACAACTTCTCTTATCATTTATCCCCTTATCATCTATCCCATAGATCTATTCCAAATTCATGAAATGTACTACCTACTTGACTCAACGGTTAGAGTATCGCTTTCATACGGCGAGAGTCATTGGTTCAAATCCAATAGTAGGTAAAACCGGCCGAAACCCCCGCTCAGCCTATCCAACGACGGCCTCGTCGAGCCTCGGGCGCAGTTGAAGAAAGATTCTCCTTCGGCTTCTCTTTGTCGGATTTCTTTTTCGTCTGCTTCTGGGGTGCGTATGTGTCAGCGACGGCTGTCTGCTCTTTAGGGCGACGATTGTTCCCGTCGCTTGAAACACCGATGACGTGACGGTAGGGGACCTACCTACACCCTATGGCAGCTGAGA
Source organism: Dracaena cambodiana (assembly GCA_036321105.1). NCBI lineage: Eukaryota > Viridiplantae > Streptophyta > Magnoliopsida > Asparagales > Asparagaceae > Dracaena > Dracaena cambodiana. Next base: position 31,586,061 of record JAYEPQ010000012.1, on the reverse strand, counting down.
CTCCATTCCTGAACCATTGGTTTGCACCTTCGCGAGCTGACAAAGGAAAGCAAAAAGGCAGGCTATGAACCAGAGCTGCGCAATCGCCCTTCTTTCGCCGTCACGTCACCGCGTATCCAAACGCTCCGATTGAAGAAGTCGACGTTGTTTGGTTGTTGTGCGCGCCGGAGGCCTACGGGGTAGCCGAGTGACGTCACGACGCTACAGTTGCAGCCTCACTGAAGAAGATGGCTCTTCCGGGAATTCCAATTCCTACGAGTTATGACGAAATTCAGCACATCATGATGAAATGGCCTTCCCGCAAGGTGACCACCATCCTGACTGCAAGAGCGCATTATCTTCCGTCGGACATCAAAATAGGAAAAGCCCGTAAAAGCATGATATAATCGATCATCACCATCGGCTGGTGAACCGGAGGGAGAGTCGGCTCCTCCCTTGCTATCCGATGCACACCCCACTGACGACGGGAGGTTGGTGGTAGGTCGGTGCGTCGGAGGTTGGCGGCCACTCCACCACAAAAGAAAAGGGTCTACGTACTGGAACTGATAACATTCGAGATTATGCAGGATTATACACGAAAGATCCTTTTTTGGCTCTCTCTTCAGCCCTATGTCTCTTATCCCTAGGAGGTCTTCCTCCACTAGCAGGTTTTTTCGGAAAACTCCATCTATTGCCATGGTTCCTTACTTCGACAGGGTGCAAATATCTAAATTTCACCCTTTTAGATACTTTTTCAGAGCAGACTCATTTCCTCTAGCCGAGGGACCAGCGGATTCGTCGCTTCTTTTTCTTCTTTTTTTCAACCTGGAATTCCAACCGACGTTTTGGCAGCAGTCTTTTCCATGACAGCAGCTCCAATGGTGAGTAGCTACTCTTTAGTATTTGGCTTCTCCTTCACCTTCCAGACCTTTTTTTTTCTCTGCTTTGGACACTGAGTGATCCCGTCTGAAGACGGTGCTGCATGTCGAGCATCTAGCGGGCCTCCATTCATATTCTACTCTTTGTTCGTTCCAACATTCTATCACCAATCTAAACATGCAGCGTCCCCACAGCCCGTTGGACCAATTACACATTCTTCCTGCGCTTCCCCCTCTACTTCTCAGTTTGGGCCTCATCTCTGTACTATATACCATGTTCGTATGGTGGCGCGATGTTCTACGTGAAAAAGAGCGACGTTTCAGCTTTAGTGGGCCTTCATGACGGAAGGTGGGGACTATTCAATATTCAAAAAAGACTTTTATAAGGATTCGGAGAAAGACCCGAAAGATCCGTCGAATTGCTGTAGGCAACCAGCAACCCTAGAAACCGAGTCGGACTCCGCTCAAACGAAATGGATATGATATCTCCCAAATTAGGGAATATTGATCAAGTCTTTTTTTAGCCCATCCTTAACCTTAATACGAATTCGAGTCCAGTTATTCTCTTTGATCTAGAACAAAACCAAAAATATTCCTTGACTTGAATAAAATACGGAGCGATCAGCAAGTGACGCGAGCTGACGTTCCGGTAGTTCAGTCTCCGACAAGTGAGGCCGAAGAGCCCCTGGTGTCCTCTTCCTCCTAAACTAGCTGCTCTGCTTTGATGAAGGTCCAATTCGGAAAGAGGAAAGATGCGTCAGAAGGAGTTTTTAGGGCACGAATTATGAACCACCCACGCAGGGGGACTCAATTCGGTTACAGCGCACGAAAACGGCCAATGCAGACAGCAGGAGATCTGGACCACCACCCGAGATCGGGAAACCATTCGATCGCCATGGCTTGACAACAGACGAAGGGGCGAGTGCTGAAGTGAGTCCTTGTCCAACACGGGGTAGAACCTCCTCAGGGAATATAAGGTTTTCATGAGGCTGATCCTGAGCGGCCATCCAAGCACGAATACCTTCGTTTAAGAGAATATTTTTGGTGTAGAAAGTCTCAAATTCAGGATCTTCCGCTGCGCGGATTTCTTGGGGGGCCCGCACAAGCGGTGGAGCATGTGGTTTAATTCGATGCGAAGCGAAGAACCTTACCAGGGCTTGACATGCCGCGAATCCTCTTGAAAGAGAGGGGTGCCCTCGGGAACGCGGACACAGGTGGTGCATGGCTGTCGTCAGCTCGTCCATAGAAATGAAAGCATTACCACATGTCCATGTCAATACATAAGGACAGGAAAATAAAAACAATAATTCATTCCAAAAGATCCAATCACGATTTGCAAAATCTCGGATAAAATACCTATCCTTCCCCTTCGCTTCAGTGTCTTTACCAGCTCTCGAGGCAAACGACATTCCAGAGGCATCTTCCATTCATTTGGATTTTGGTTTTTCTGCACCATATTTAGATCTGCCTCTTCTTCGATCCGGAATTCCCAGCAAATCCTTGACTCCTCGAATACAATGGGATTTCACACCTGGCGAATCTTTCACTCTACCTCCACTGACTAAGACTATAGGATGTTCCTGCGATAGAGAAGATCGCCAAGATTTCGTGATCTGCTGCCGAACCTATTCCAACAGCTCGGACTCGGATCGTGGGGATCGCCGGAATACTTGTCATGAAATTTCGACGACATTGGTCTTTACGGTCCGGTGGTTGACAAGCTACTGATCGGAGGCGACTGGACTCGTCGCCATATTTCACTTTATTATGATAACCAATCCTACTACTTCTGGTCCTGCGGTTTCCACACTTGACGAAAAAACCCTAGGGCGACTGATAGACCCAAGGGGAGAAATTGCTATATCCTTAATTCAAAGAGGAGAGATGCATCTGGATGTAATGTTGATTCGAGAAATTTTTATTGAATTCGATTGGGAATTCCTTAACCTCAATAGATGAATTATCTTTTAACCTGATGATTGATGATTATGAATTATTTCCATTCAATATCAAATCACAAAAAATTCGAATTATGATTTGAAACGTATTTACAGGAAATCTTCAGTATTTTCATTTTAGACCGTCGCCGATGGTCATGGAAAATCCAACCATCACAGGACATTCGAACTGGACAACCCGTCGTCTAGGTTAGGAATCGACGAGCAATGGGTTCGATTCGATCACCTGCATGATGTGATCTCGGATGAGGACGGTTGAACGTCGAAAAATCAGAACCCGGATAAAACCTCCTCGAGTCCTAAATTGTCCCACAGCGTCGTGGGCAGTGGCATGGAAAGCAGTCTAGGGTGGCGTCGGGGCCAATGAAGTGAAAGTATTCACTTGCAATCCGTTTAATTCTTATTTTTACACACTTTTTTTAGGAGGTCGACATCCATTATGTGGCATCGGTGTTACATCACGTACGAAACTTAATAGTATACCACTTCTACGAATGGCTCGTAATGTTGCGTCTCTTCCGAGACCAGGACCCTTTATCATAACTTCTGCAGAAAGAGAACAATCTGGTTCTAAACGTACTGACTTGGTAGAGTCAAAAGCGAGACTCGGGAACAGGCTCATGATATACCGGAACAGGAGAAAGATGAAATATCGGCCGTCGGAAGCGGTTCATAACAAAGATCGAATCTGGACTGAGACCTAAACCCATCCGTTTTATTTGAATCCCGTGGTACTCGTGTAAAGTTGCTCATTTTTCGTCAGATCTCCTCCCCCCCTGGAGCCTCAGGCTGTGCCGTGGGTCAGTTTCGGGGCGGGGGGCGGAGAGAGACAGACCATGACGAATGATTCATTTGGATCGAATGCGTGCACCTCTGTCGAAAGCCGTCGCGTCGGGCAACTGAAAGACGAAAAATGTTTCATGAGACTGAAGACTCCGCCTTTTCTTCAGTGGATGAAAAGATTTATGAATGAAAGCATTCTCCCGAACGACTATTCCATTTTTTCCCCTCCCCCGATTCGTGAGTGGTCGACTCTTTTTTTCCTTCGACCCGACGCCGGTTCGTGATATGGGCAGTGGATTTGCCAACTCTATGGCTCGTCATATCGGTCTGAATTCCTATTTCTCTTCCTTTTCGATCCCTAGGTTGCAGCACGTCCGGTCTTCCACTCCTCGCACCGCTGCCACCGTTTCTAGGACCGACCGACGCCTCACCTGCACAGGTACCTACGTAGTGTAGTGTCGGTCGGTCCGGAGGGCGCGCAATCGCGCACTTCCGGCTCCTGCTCCGTCGACAAAAGGAGTCAGGAAGTGGCCCTCCTGCGGTGTCCTAGGGATTGTTTCCGATCCCGGGACCGTCCCGTGCTTTTTTCCGAGGCGCTGCCTGTGACTCAGCATGGGAAAAGGGGAGGGGGCCGAACTGCAAACTTTCGTGTTCAGAGCATTGCATTGTCTGAGGGGATAGGGTGAGTAAGCAGCGCCTACCGACGCTGACGCTTTCGTCGAAAAGTCCCGACTGGTTCCTTTTCAGCGCCCGCCCGTCGATGTCCGATGTTGGGATACAATGCGAGCAAAAGTTCCTAGATTCATGGAGATATAGCGGACAGGTGATCAAAGAGTCGAAACTCGTCATAAGCCGTTGCCCTATTGAGTAAAGTTGAATACGTCAAAACGTCTAGACGAATCGATTTCAAATGTCACAGTTCGAGTTGAGAAATCTCGTACGACTCTGTCGTGAGACAGTTCGGTCCATATCCGGTGCGGGCGTTAGAGCATTGAGAGGACCTTTCCCTAGTACAGGAGGACCGGGAAGGACGCACCTCTGGTGTACCAGTTATCGTGCCCACGGTAAACGCTGGGTAGCCAAGTGCGGAGCGGATAACTGCTGAAAGCATCTAAGTAGTAAGCCCACCCCAAGATGAGTGCTCTCCTATTCCGACTTCCCCAGAGCCTCCGGTCGTTTTGATCCGTCGGGATCAATTCCAGGTAGCTCTATATCCCCACAGAAGCCGAAAGGGAAGGAAAGAGAGATGCTTACGCTATGCGTGGTCAGAGGGCTATTCTTCTTGGCCGGTAAGAAGCGGTTCCAACCCTTGGGGATACGGTAATACGTCTAAGAAATTATTCCATCTGACATATTCTCCTCGGGATCCGGGAATAGCGACATGAACTAAATGCCCTGTCCAAACCAAGGAGCTTACTCCAAAAAGTCCTGACAAATGGGGGAGACCCAGCTGCTGCCGGTCGGGACGGACAGGAAACGGGGCGGGGATAAGCTTGTGAAGAAGCGACGCGTCATTCCCCCACCCCCGCTCTGAATAATCCCCCTTTTGCCGGATTATTACCAATGTAATCATAAAAAGCTAATTTTTCGGGAATTTTAGACCAAGCTTCCGGGTCAAAAAGCCAAAATAAGTGATTCGTTTTTAGCCCTTATAAAAAGAAAACTGATTTTTAAACCTCTTTCACACTCATGTCACGTCGAGGTACTGCAGAAGAGCCGGCCCAAGTGAAGATCGACACTCGAAGGCTTGAGGAGCAGCCCGAAAAAGGGAAAGCCGTGGAGACGACAGACTCGCCAGTAGGAACTACCCGTAATAATGAACTTGCAAAATGGATCTGTTTATCATAAAGAGATTCGTTGTTCCTGACCCTGCTTCACCTTAATTGTTATTTGAAGAAAAAGATCACAAAAAACTTTTGGTAAAAGTTATGGGCCTCCCCGGCTGATTCTACCACAGAGGCCGACGATAGACAATAACTCCCCCCCGAACACAGCTTACAACTTTCATCGTACTGTGCTCTCCAAAAAGCAACTTTTCTCAAAAGGTGCTGAGTTGGAATCCTATTCCTTCATTCTAAGGATTCTTGTCTTGTGGTTCCGGAGAATCCAGCTACAGGAGAACCAGGAACAGAGAGCTCTCTCCCTTTTTCCGCCCGACTCTTTGGTAATCAACGCGCTTTCTTTCCCGGAGGTGTTTGTCGCTTTCCTTTTCAGGAGTGGGGATCCCAGAGGTCGATCATCCAACCGACAGAAGGAATTGAGAACTACACACCAAAAGTGAGGGCGATCCTCCATCGTCGGGTGAGTTGCGAATCCGCGAAAAGGAAGGCGCGAAAAACGACTCGACGAAGGCTTGCAGCCTTTAATCGCAAGGTATCTGCTGAATCCGCCGGAAGCGCCTATGGCAGGTCGACACAAGGGCATATCGGTTGAAGTAGATTCTTCTTTTTTATCAATAAAAACCCCTTCCCGTTTTCCTTGATCTTTCTGCTTTGAGGAAACTTCCAGAAAAGGAAATCTTCGATCTTTCTTTCCGGTCCAACTCCTTAGTCCCGGCGAAGAGCGCAGTACAACGGAGAGTTGTATGCTGCATTCGGGAAGGATGAATCGCTCCCGAAAAAGAATCTATTGATTCTCTCCCAATTGGTTGGATCATAGGTGCGATGATTTACTTCACGGGCGAGAACCCTGTTACCTGTAGCTATCCCCCTGTGCTTTAGGGGAGAGCAGCTTTCATCGTTCCAGTCCCAGAGCAAATCTCCTTCTTTTTCCCGGACTGATGACTCCTCATTTCTTCGTCTAGGCTTGACTCTTTTTACCGAGTCTTCGGGTTCGCCAGTTTTACCGAAGGGAGTGAGGCCAGTGATTCCTTCTGACAGTTCTCAATGAGAAAAGGAAAGTTCACGTTCCTGGAGGACCCGGCCAATCCATTGGGCCATCATTCGCCTGAGCAATGGCTCCAGGAAATCGGCAAGGATTCCCGTCGACGTAATGGCTGCAGGACCTGGATGACGTTATCGACTAAATCTTCCAATGCTCTCGGTATCGATTTCATTATGTCTGCCAATGAAGTGAAGACATAGTCGCCTTTCGACAAGGGCTATAGCTCAGTTAGGTAGAGCACCTCGTTTTCACGTGCGCCAATGCTTTTCAAAGGAGCCCACAGAAAAAGTGAGCCACCGGTTCAGGTACGACGATCCCCTCATTACCGCCTGGACTCTCCGACATCCAACTCATAATCGCAACGTCCCAATTGCGTCGAGGTGCCCTCTCCGTAAGTGGGAAGTCCCAGGGAGTAGTGAATTGAGGCCTGTAGCCGAACCGTCATCCCTTTCGTCTATAGCGCTGCAGGCCCGCAGCGAAGAACCGCACCGTGGACCAACTCGCAAATGGCTATCGAGATGACCCAGGCCCTTCTCCACTCCGCCGTTCTCCTCTCCTCTGACTGAATTGCACTGCACCTTCATTGGGTTCAAATCTCTCGGTCTGTTAGGATGTCTTAGCTGCATACATCACTGCACTTCCACTTGACACCTATCGTAATGATAAACGGCTCGTCTCGCCGTGACCTTATCTTGGATTCTCAATACTTCTATCGCTCCATCCCCGCAGGGGGGGCAGAGAACCCGTCGCTGTCTCGGCTGTGCTACCGGAGGCTCTGGGGAAGTCGGAATAGGAGAGCACTCATCTTGGGGTGGGCTTACTATTTAGATGCTTTCAGCAGTTATCCGCTCCGCACTTGGCTACCCAGCGTTTACCGTGGGCACGATAACTGGTACACCAGAGGTGCGTCCTTCCTCCCCTGACTCCTGGCGATTATGCCTCGTTCCTGACGTTTTTTCGAAGTTCCAGCCGCGGAGGGATGCCAGGGCAATTGATGCCGGCCCAGCAATTGATGCTCCCTCCTGTTCGTGCTCCGATTGCAGCTCGCTCTTCCACCAATCTCCGGGAATGCCACCGTCACCTCACGGAATGATCAAAAAGTCATCGATGAATCCGAGAGTAGGGCAGGGGAAGCGAAGGCAATATTGTGATGAGACTGGAGGTGTTCGGACGGGGGGTATCGTCTTACCAGGGAATCCTGTTCGCAATCCCTCCCGACGGTCGAACTGAGATTTCGTTTTCTCCGTCGGTCCACGAGCTGGACTATGATTACTGTGGGCTTAGATGTTAATACGCGTACTTACTTCACCGCAGCTACCATGATCATAGCTGTCCCCACTGGAATCAAAATCTTTAGTTGGATCGCAACCATGTGGGGAGGTTCGATACAATACAAAACACCCATGTTATTTGCTGTAGGGTTCATCTTTTTGTTCACCATAGGAGGGCTCACTGGAATAGTTCTAGCTAATTCTGGGCTAGACATTGCTCTAACTAAAGGAGGGAAAGCCTACTTCGCTAGCCAGGACAGACAGGGCAGGCAACTCCATTTACAGGACGGTATTCGTAAACGGATGGAAGAGCGGGAGTGATTCGGGGAAGGGTGGGGTGAGAAATGAGTGACAAGATGGGTAGAGATGAGTAATGATGAGCGCGGGATGAGTAGAAGTGTTCCGAGGCGATTCCTTTAGACGCGAGCTACGTCGGGAAGCAGTGAGCGGATTTTTCGCGGCATTCATTCAAGAGAACATCATCTCTCGGTTCGGTATTCCCGAAACATGCCTCGACAGTTTCAGAAATTGATTGAGTAAGAACGCATCTTTGTTTTCCTCACCGACGGTCTAAATCAGGAACGTCGACCCGATTCGGATTCAGGTTCGTCGGAAAGGATCCTTTGCCCTCACTTCGCTTGCCTTCCCGCGACGATCAAATGCTTTCAGGTAGGGTTGGCTGGCTTCGATAGAAACGAAAGGGTTTCCATCCGCACGGGACCGTACCGGCCTACGTTCCGAAGGCCGCCTGGAAGCCGTCAAAAATCGACGTTGCCCTTATGAGTGCTTCCGTTCCGATAAGGCGACGTTCCGCAAAGGCAGCATTACATTCAGCCACGCCACAGTGACTTCCGAAGCGCTACGGACGGGACGAAATCCGGCAGCCGATCATTGGAGGAATAGTACCTAACCCTGAGGATGCTCCAGAATCTTTTCGATTGCTCGTTCGAGAACTACGATCTTTGGCTCTAGAATTGAATCATTTTCTTGTATCTGAGAAGAACTTCTAGATTAATAGGAAGGAAGTTTGATCTGAATGAATCAGAATTTGTATTCTATGATCGACCGATATAAACACGCTCCCGGCCGAGGCGAGGGGACGGGAAAAGAAACTGCTCCGAAGAAAGAGATTGGGGTTCCCAATGCTTCTCCACGCCCAACGAGATGCGCCAACCTCGGGATGCTTTACTCCTAACCCCACGATGCGTCACTGTGGACTTCAAAGGTTTGGTGTGGTCTGGGAGTCGCAACACCGGGTCTTTTGTCACGGCTTGCTTGAGGATGGTCGTAGATCAGAAGACAACAAGGGCTTAAGATATTCGTAATACTGAAATCGAGAAAGTGATGCCTATCGACCTCAGACCCTACTATCGACTGGGAGAGTTTTCGGAAGAAAGATTCCAGAAAAGCGGAAGAGCAACTCTCAGGAGAGCTCCTAGTCAAACAAAAGAGAGACTGAAAGCGCCCATGAGCATCATGGCATCGGTTAAAGGAAACGAGGAGGCAAGCCCCCCCATCTTCCACATATCTTGCTCATCCGACATGGCATGAATCACCGCATATCTGAACCTGATCAACTCCTTCCGTCTATGCTATCTATCCTTACTTGGGGGAAGCCCACAAAGCCACATTCGCTTAGCTACAGTAAGACTACGGATAGCTCTCCTCGTTGAAATAGATAGGTTCGAGCTCCCCCCTCCCGGGGATCCCTCACTAGGGTACGTATCTTTTTTTTTCCAGAGTGCCTGGTCCCTTTTCCCTGCTTCTCTCTATCTCTCCTTAGCTCTTCGATAGCATCCATTCAAAAAAAAGGGGGATGATCCTTTTTATTTTATGATTCATCATCCCGAACAATCTGTTGAAGATTAAGTAAGACTTAAGTAAACGCGTTTGTTCGTCTTTTTTAGAAATCTGTTTCATTTGAGCCAATGACTATTCATGATTCCCTATTGAATCAATTCCATACCGGTTCGGAATTTAATCAGAGGAATGTTATGGTAAAACTTCGTTTGAAACGATGTGGTAGAAAGCAACGTGTGGAAAGCTGTGATGAATGGGAGGGGGGTTCCGTCGTCTGTCGGTCGAAGAAGGCAACAAAAGACCTTTTGCGGAAGCAACCGATACTTTGGTCATTCGACGGAGTCGATGCCAGTCTGTGCTTGCTGTCATGCTGGCAAAAGCAGGGGTTTCGGCCGGTTTTACCTACTATTGGATTTGAACCAATGACTCTCGCCGTATGAAAGCGATACTCTAACCGCTGAGTCAAGTAGGCCGTCGAGTTCCCAATATTCCTGACCTTCTCTTTCTTTCCCGCCTCACCCGAACCCTCGATTGATACGATGCAGCTGACTGATTCGTCGGAAGGGGGGAATGAACCTCTAGACTCTTTTTCCGTCGACGCCCTACGAGGTTGAAGTATCGGGCCCCTTTTTCGTTGCCTAGGTTACACCTTCGGAATACCCCAGACGGGGATTTCGCTCTACTCCCCCCAATCTTCACTTTACGCCACGCTGACTCTCCGTCGTGGAATTAGACCGACGGGGAATCCCCATGGGACCCCGTCTCCCTCATCTTTCGCGCCTGTCCAGGGTTGAGCCCTGGGATTTGACGGCGGACTTGAAAAGCCACCTACAGACGCTTTACGCCCAATCATTCCGGATAACGCTTGCATCCTCTGTCTTACCGCGGCTGCTGGCACAGAGTTAGCCGATGCTTATTCCTAAGATACCGTCATTGCTTCTTCTCCGAGAAAAGAAGTTCATACGCCACCCTAGACTGCTTTCCATGCCACTGCCCACGACGCTGTGGGACAATTTAGGACTCGAGGAGGTTTTATCCGGGTTCTGATTTTTCGACGTTCAACCGCCAGCTGTGACCATAGTAGCTGCATGAATCAAAGCAGATACTGGAGTGGGACCCTCCATTGCATCGGGTGACCAAGTATGCGGAAGAGAAAAGGTAGCGAGCAGAAGAAGAAGCTAAAGCAAGCAAATAGTAGGCATCGCATGCGACGTCCTACTTCCGTCACATGGGAGTTCCTTTCTCTGACGGCGGGATATTACCGTCAGCTCACAGTCTGGCAGGAGAGGCGCACGTCGGTGTCACGGTAAACGTCTCCGACACTGTGACCGTCAGTCGACACGGGGATATCGCACAACTTCGTTTCAGACTCCGGTAAGCGCGACGAGGTAGTAGAACTCAAACGTCCCCTGTCATCTTAATCCTGCGCTATTAAACCAAAATTGGGATTATCCGCAAAAAACTACGGTAGAGCGGTTTATGAATGTCTACGCGGTGGACTTGATTTTACCAAGGATGATGAAAACGTGAAAGAAGATTCGATCAACGTACCACCAGGGTTTTTCCGGAAAGCGCCTAGCAATTCTCAGGAGTCGAAATTGGGGCTATATGTCTGACCAGAGAAACCGACGTTTCACACTCCTCCTGCGGTAGGATTAGATTGTTCATCCGAAGGGCTTTTGTTCCTCGATCCGAGTCTCGTTTGATGAAATGAAGTGTCACGATTCTTTCCGCGGCCCCTCCTAAATGCAAGCTGCTCCTCTTCTTCCTTTACCGACTGCCTCCGTGGCAGGTGACGCGGCAAACCTTCATTCGGTCATTGCTGACGTCCTATGGGAGCCTCGCCAGGGCGTAATCGTCACGCGTGCTCGTCGGGGGGCGAGCTAATTTGATAGCAGCTTTCACTCGTCCGGGAGGACATCACTCAGCAGCTATCTGCACTCCACTCAATGCACTGCACCAAGGCAAAAGACATCGACCCATGTGTCCCTATGACTTTCCATTCATGACTCGGTCGGGCACATAGCGTGGACGAACCTTGCGGAGGAACCCTTAGGTTTTCGGGGCATTGGATTCTCACCAATGTTTGCGTTACTCAAGCCGACATTCTCGCTTCCGCTTCGTCCACACCTGCTTGCGCGGGCGGTCGAGCACTCTCTTTTCTTTTTCCGAGTCCGTCTGACCAACCCGCGAAGGGTTGTGAGGCTGAACCAGGTACGAAGAATGAATCTATGCCCTCTTCCATTCTCAGGCACGGAAGTTGCTGGCCAGCGCCCGCTCAACTCTCCCGCGAGGGTGAGCTAACTCCAAAAATCCGTCCTTAGTTCGGATTGCAGGCTGCAACTCGCCTGCATGAAGCCATTCGAATAGGGGATGGAATACGGAGGAATCGCTTCGACGGTCGACCTCTATGGAATGGGTATCCGATAAATCTTCTCGTCGAATCTTCGCATTTCGGAATGTCGAGGTAGGGACCGACGCTTCACTTCATGGCGTCGGTTTTGTGAATTCTAGTTCTCCTGCGCTTGCCTCCCTTTTCATTTTTGACATTCGGCTCCTACCCCGTTTGTTGGTCGACGTTGCTTTTAGCGCCTCAATCCATTGACCGATGCTCCTCATCCCTCAACTGTTGAGATGTTCCCAGTCCCGCCCACTTCTCTTTATAATTCTAAAGACTGGGGCACTTTCCTTTACGACGTCCCACAGCAACCTATTTTATGCAAAGACATTTTAGAGGCGCATAAAGGCCCATTTACAGGCCAGGGTCATAAGGGCCTCTATGAAATCTTAACAACGTCATGGCATGCTCAATTATCTCTTAATCTAGCTATGTTAGGCGTCGACGGGTAGGGCAGGTAAGAACTCGACGATTTGTTGATGAAGCAAACCCCATAGGAGACGGGGAAGTTGTTGAAGTATGAAGTCAACAGATCTCAACCAATGATTAAATAGGATTTATGGCTACACAAACCCGAAGTACCCCAGCCCCTGATGTCAGTGCAGGTGAGGATCTACATCATATCTTCGATAATTGTATTGAACTCCGAAGGGCGTGGACTACTCGTCGGAGCCGTCGAGCAGGGGAACTATCGTCGACCGTCGGCTTCGTTTGAGAAGGTGTTTACTAAAAGCCTGAGACTACCGGAGGAGGATTGGGAGGACGGAGCGGTCTGACGGGTCTGGATAAGGCCGACGGTGGGGAAGAAGGACTCTCCGGCCCAAAGGCCCAAGGCCACGCAAAAGTCCAGCGACGCGTCCTTCCCCGAGCGGTTAATGGGGACGGACTGTAAATTCGTTGGCGACATGTCTACGCTGGTTCAAATCCAGTCTTCTTTGCTCCTTTCTGATAGCGGGAAGGTTGAGTCCACATTTTACTCGTTGGTGTCAATTAGGAGGGCTGTGGACTTAACAAAATGTAGGACTAGTGCCAACAGTTCATCACGTAAGAAGGGACTCACCGAGCCGGGATCACTAACTCGAGTTTTTGGCGCGATTGCTCGGGAATTGAGACAGTTGAATTTTACTAAAATAGTTTCATTAGGTCCTGAAGTATTATAAATAAAAGTTAAGGATTAGGAATCCTTTTTAGAAATCGAATGGATTCGGTCTTATACATACGCGAGGAAGGTAATCAAAAAAGAAAGAAGATGAGTTCTTCTTTCTTTTATCACTTAGGAGCCGTGCGAGATGAGCAAGCGGGACGATTCCTCCGTCAGTAGGGAAAAACGAGATTTTAGAGAGCAGAACTCCCTCCTCAATGGGAATAGTGGATTCGCCTCGTCATGCGCTGCGGTAGGGCATCATCGGAGCTTCGCTTTTCGTGCATGCATGAGTATAAGGCACTGAAGAAAGAGCGAACTAACTAAGCTAGTGCCCTTCCCCTCTGAGCCAAGATGAGCTAGCATGAGGTTTCTTTCTTTTCCTTCCTTATCTACTAGAACGTCTAGGAAAGCATCGGAAGCTACTTGCAGTGAATGAAGGAATGCCTTCGTCAGGCCGTAAGCTCATTGGTTTAAGAGCTACTCCGCTTCTCGTGGAAAGCCCTATTTGCTGTTTGGTCGACGGAAGGGAATCCGCCTTCGTCTTAGTCTTCATCGTTTACATGTCTTTCTTTTGTCTAGAGAGTACTTCGCACCCTTCTGGCTTTCGCTTTCAGGCGCCTAGAAGATGAAATGAATGTATATAAAGAGAAAGGCGAGTTGAGGATCGAAAGGGGGTCATTTTCCGTGCCATAGAAGCGTCGAAAAATTGCCTATACGTCGATTGACTTCGTCAAATGGGGGACTCTATCCCCTCACTTCCAGGTGACGGTAACCCTTCCCGGGGCTTTAGCGGCCAGTCTTTCCCTTGAAGCTGACCGTCGGTCATCCGGTCACATTAGCATGGCGTACTCCTCCTGTTCGAATCGGAGTTTGAAACCAAACTTCTCCTCAGGAGGATAGATGGGGCGATTCAGGTGAGATCCAATGTAGATCTAACTTTCTATTCACTCGTGGGATCCGGGCGGTCCGGGGGGGACCACCGCGGCTAAACTTTTGTTTAACATTTCCGGAAAGACCACCTATTTGTTCGTTTACCAGGTTCGGCACGAAATCATGAATAGTGATGAGTCCGCTAGTTTCTTTGATCCCACTCGGTGTTCCTTTTCCATTTGCTTCCAATAGTTCGACCTATCTAGAAAAATTGTCGGCCCACGAATGTGGTTCCGATCCCTCTGGTGATGCCAGAAGTCGTTTTGATATACGATTTTATCCGGTGCGCCCTACGATAGGTCTCCCCACCCAGGAAGACCCCTCTCCCATGAGGCAGCTGTTACAGAGTATGAAGGAGGCACAAAATAACAACAACTGTGACGGAATACGACGAGTGAATTGCCGTAACTGCTCAGGATGTTCTTTGTCGAGTTGACTGGCCATCCGTTCAGACAGCTGAAAGAGGATCGTCAACCGCCAACCATTACCGGCGCAGGAAGCGACGAAACTGCTTTCATTCTTCCCTTCACTGGTCTCCTGCCGGCTTATTACTACCCAAACAAATCCTCCTACATCTATATATAAACGCTGGTTCATCAAGAATACGCAAGAAAAGCACTTCGAATTGTTGATTCATCGCCAGAGATGGCTTAGAACCAATAGTTCATTATCTAATGGATCTTTCCGTTCTAATACTCCATCCGAGGGTTATCAGTATTTATCAAATCTCTTCCTATCTAACAGAACGGCAGATACGCTCTTCAGGCACGTCGAACCCGCGTCGGATCACATCCCGACAAATAGAAGCAGAGCGAAGAGCAATGACACTACCTGCGCGTCGTACTGGCACCCCTCCATTATTCTTGGTATTGCACGTGCAGTAGGGAATCCGTTGAAAATTGACGAACGATCACTTAACGGAACGTACGGGCACTTTGTACGGGTTTTGGTGGACAGATGCAGAAGGCTCTATATGCTACTACGGCTTGCGTCGATTTACGTCGAATCCCCAGTCCAGCGCTGGAGTTCCGTCAATGCAGCTGGAACCGATCCCGAGGTGACGGGTCCAGAGCGTCGACGGCATAGACGAATGGATCTGAATCGCGTGACGGCTACCATCGTCATGTCATTGCCCGTATCGCCAGGAGAGCAAGCGACTTCCGTCGAATCGTGATTGAAGGCGCTTTCCGGAATTTCTCGACCCTTTGCCTTAGGATTAGTTAGTTCTATTTCTCGATGGGGCCGGGAAGGGATATAACTCAGCGGTAGAGTGTCACCTTGACGTGGTGGAAGTCATCAGTTCGAGCCTGATTATCCCTAAACCCAATGTGAGTTTTTCTATTTTGAATTGCTCCCCCGCAGCGATCGAACGAGAATGGATAAGAGGCTTGTGGGATTGACGTGATAGGGTAGGGATGGCCTCCTAAAGAGTAACGGAGGTGTGCGAAGGTAGGTTCGACGCGTTGATTCTGCTCGTGAGCGTAATGGTATAAGCCTGCCTGACTGTGACACCGACTGGTCGAACAGAGAAGAAAGTCGGACCCGTTCGGATAAGGGCAAACTCCAGAGATTGCTTCGAAGTGACGATCCGTCGCGTTGACCCTTTCCTCAACCGGAACAACATTCTAAATTGACGGCGTCGGAAGAAGAAAATGAAATACGAACAACCGCTTGGTACGGTCGTAATAGATCGACGTCGAATGCTGGAGCAAGAAGACGCTACGCCTGAAGCTGGTAGGCGTCGAAGCTTAAAACACTGGGAAAATTGTCTTACATCGGATGTTCCTTCGTGAACTACCCCTCGACCAGATTCTACCGAAGTCGACTCAGAAGCCATTCTCCGTCGGGTCTCCTCACCTGTCTGCTTTCGTCGAGACTCGTCATAACTTCTCATGACGAAGAGAAGAGTCAAACTTTCTCTTCCGGCAGTACCCACCGCAGCCGTCATCGAGAGAGAGTCGAGGAGAGGTCAGTGATTCCTCGGGTCCCGTCGATGCTTCCTCCTGGATCGGATTTTTCCGAGCTGCTACTGCTGCTACCATGATGGTACCGGTCCGGTTACTCCAGAAAAGGTGCTTCCCGAGTGCTGGTCCCTCGCTCCAACTACTGATATGACTGTGCGACGGGCATCCGTGGCTTTCGAGCCTGCCATTCTCTCTCGCCAATTCCTCCAGTCAGGGCGGAAAGGCACTACACGTCACACCCGCCGACGCATATGTAGAAAGCCTATTTTTTTCTAGTATTGACTAACCAATTTGATCTTTTTTTCCTTCTTTCTATAGTGGAGATAGTCGCACGTAATGACAGATCACGGCCATATTATTAAAAGCTTGTGGTAAGAATGGGTTTCGTTCTAGTGCCCGGAAGTAATATTCCAAAGCCTTTGTATGCTCTCCGTTGCTTGTGTGTATAAGGCCTATGATACGTTTTTGTATCATAATAGTAGTAAACACTTTCAGACACGCCAAAAATAATTTCCTGATGATGCAATAAAAAGAAAGCACATTCCCCTTAACAACAAAACCCGGGATTCATGGGACCGAGAAGGAGTCCTTCGCCGTCCATGGCATCATCAGGAAAGCAACGAGTCAGTGATAACGATATCGTAACCGACGAATCGCATAGCCACGGAATGGTTGTCCCGCCGTCGGGATAAGCCAACCGTCGCGGCAAGCCATACTCAAAAGTGATGGCACAAGGAAAAGAGAGGCCAGGAGGCTAGATAGCCGGAAGGTTGTCCAGCTTTAAAACAGAGAGGTTCGAACTCACGTTTAGTGAGAGGAGGACCGTCTAGGGTTGGGCCAGGAGGTCTTTTAACGCCTTCTTTTTTCTTCCCATCGGAGTTATTTCACAAAGACTTGCCATGGTAAGGGAGAAGGGGGAACAAGCACACTTGAAGAGCGCAGTACAACGGAGAGTTGTATGCTAGCATCTAAGTAGTAAGCCCACCCCAAGATGAGTGCTCTCCTATTCTGACTTCCCCAGAGCCTCCGGTAGCACAGCCGAGACAGCGACGGGTTCTCTGCCCCCCCTGCGGGGATGGAGCGACAGAAGGATTCTAGTTACCAACGCAACGTAGTCAACTCCATTCGTTAGAACAGCTTCCATTGAGTTCTGCACCTATCCCTTTTTCTTCTAGTTTTAAAATAAAAGAAAAACTAGGGTTTTCCTAAAAATAAAGATTTGGCTCAGGATTGCCCATTCTTCGTTCCAGGGTTTCTCTGAATTTGGAAGTTACCACTTCATCATTTCTTTTCAATTTCCATTCCAGAGTTTCTATGTGTTTCCACGCCATTTCATTTTTCGAGGTCTCAAAAAAAAAGAAATGGACAAATTCCTTTTCTTAGGGTCCCGTTCGTCGAATTTTCCGACGGAAATAAACAGTGCTCCCATCGCGTCGCCGATTGAGAACACCTGAGCTTCGACTGACGAACCTCAATTCCCCGTTCGAATTCCGATTTAAAAGTTCTCCCATTTCGTCGAATTTTCCGAACACGTCATCAAAAACTCTCCGAGCCTGGAACTGATGAAATTCGGGAAAAAGATGGAACCGGTCACTATACTGGGGGGGTGAGACATGACCGCGACTTAAGATTAAAGTACCGTTGAAAAGACTAAAGTAACGGGGGTCGACCAGGCCAGATCATAAGTGAAATAGAGTATCGTTCACAGTTTTCAATGCAAAAAAAACCTTCTTTCCAATACGTAGATCTCGGCGCCCTACGATAGGTCTCCCCACCCAGGAAGACCCCTCTCCCGCGAGGTAGCTGTTACAGAGTATGAAGGAGAGGGATTGGATTGATGATAAAATCGAATCCTGGGTCGCGAACAGTGATTCGATTGATGATGAAGAAAGAGAATTCTTGGTTCAGTTCTCCACCTTAATGACAAAAAAAAGGATTGATCAAATTCTATTGAGTCTGACTACGCAACTGACGTGTAAAGCGGACGAAGTTCTTGACTTTTTTATAGTGGAGCGTCACACCGACGATCAGCAGCAGTTTTTCCACCAGAAATGACGGGGAGAGATGTTGCGCTAGGTCAACTCGAGGGACTCTACTTCCCTTTGTTCCCTCATTTGGCACGTCAGAAACTCAAGGAGAACCGTTTTTGCGGAGAAAATCTACCAGAAGAAGAAGATTGGTTGCCTCGTCGAATATGAGGCCTTTGTCACGACCATTACCAATATGAAAGAACTTCCATCCTTTGCGCAGTTGAGGGCTAAATTGCTGCATCAAGAGCAGCGAAAGACATTCAGAATGCTTCGAATTCTGATCAGGCCGTGGCTTCCTCTGCTGGCACAATCGTAACAGAAATGGCAGACATGATGGCCGTGGAGGTGGTCGCAATGGCGGCCGTGGTGGAACCAATTCCGGTTATTCACAGCAAAACCGAAACATAAACAATTGGGGTTCTCGGTCTGGTTATTCACAGCAACAGCAGCAGTACTCTCAAGGCACGGTAAATTCAAGCCCTCCGTTCTTTAGTATCCAGATCGACGATAAATAAAAAGTGGAATCCAAGCGCTGGAACACTTTTCCTTCGTCAGACTCTATTGCTCATTATTCCCATCCCGTGAAGAAAGTGAGATCGACGACTCATCGGGCCCTCTCCTTCGCTCTAGCTCTCCTTCTTTTCATTTGCTGGTTTTTGGTGGCGCTTACTCCTTTGGTCGGCAAAGACAAAGAGAGTCGGGATCTGCGCAGAAAAAGTCAAAACCCGTGCAGTCTTTATTCCGTGGAAGAGTTGATCAAGACTTGCGTTCAGCCACTGAACGTCGAGGGGAGGGCTGACGAGTGTGTCATTACTCATCTTGCAAATCCTACAATCAATTCCGACGAAAAAAAAGAACTGTACAGAAGGACATGAGCTGCAGAGTAGAAAGGCGGTAATCCCTTCGATTCTCTTCCTTTAGAAAGAGTAGTTACCCTGCCCCTGCACCAGTTACAGCAATCCTGTCGCATATCTGGTTCTTCGGAGAAAAAAAAGTCAAGCAGTAGACGTCGGACGCGCTAACCTAACGAAAAGGCTCCCCGGTTTCGTCGCCGCCAGGAGTTTGTCGAGTAAACTCCCGTCGGTTCCTCAAACCTACCTACCACTTTCAGTTGAATTCGTCGAAGCGACGATCGACGTTCTCTTGCTTCTCCTATCGGATCTCGAAACGAGTACCTCTTTTTTCTCGAAGGAGATCTGTTGTCAGATGTGAAACGAGTACCTCTTTCTGAGAGTAAGTTACACGAAGGAAACGGAAACTTTCCACCCCTTTCTCATTCCGCGTGGTATCCTCCGCTTTTCTAAATGAACGAAAGAGCATGGATTCCTCACTGGCAGCTCCGGTAACAACGGCGGTTTTTTTCTTTCTCCTTCGAAAAAGTGAGCTTTGCACCCTTCGCAGAAGCCTGTTTATGTGGATATGATATCACTATATCATTCGTGTATCTGTTACGTTAGAACATGACAATTCTTATGAAACCATAAGAATATGTATGCTATACACCTTGCTGGGATTGTAGTTCAATTGGTCAGAGCACCGCCCTGTCAAGGCGGAAGCTGCGGGTTCGAGCCCCGTCAGTCCCGAACTAGGATCCGATGAATTTCTCAATTCATTTCTCTATTTTTCGCGAAAGGGAAGAGGGGGAGCCGAATCGAATCCCCGGTGCGGGGGAGGGGCTTTTTTTTCTAAATGGACGAATGCTCCGTCGGCTGAACGCGGAGAAGAGCTGTTGCCTCAGTTTTCTAAATCGAAGGTTGAAAGAAGGTTCGGAGAGGTAATTTGGCCATCGTATCTTCCAGGGTGGCTACTCCTCGTCAGAAAAAGTCTCTGTATAGCGATCGTCACGTCACCGCATTCTCATCCTTCCCCGGCCAGAACCACACGTGCAAGTTTCCCTGCATGTGGCTCGTCCGTGCTTTTTTCCGAGGTGCTGCCTACATCAGAAGAAAAGGCAGAAGTCTGGGGCACCTGCTACCGGATCTCGTTGAAGTTTACGAATAGAGTTAGTAATTCCATTTGGATATCGCCTTATTTTAGCCGATCTCAGTATAGGTGTTTTTTTATGGATCTCCATTTCAAGTATTGCTCCGATTGGACTTCTTATGTCAGGATATTGATCGAACAATAAATATTCTTTTTTAGGTGGTCTACGAGCTGCTGCTCAATCTATTAGTTATGAATACCATTAACTCTATGCAGCAGGAGCAAGGGAACTCCCCTGGTTCTGGAAGGCACATGAGTCCGAACGCTATTATGAATGTGCGGTGGTATCCATCGTCGTCATGCGGGCGGGCTACCCGTTTAGGTCTCCGTCGATTCGACTCGGAGGAAAAAATAAGGTAACTCCTTCTTCTCTTCTGGTCGGATTTTGTCCGACGAGGGGCTGGCGGAAAAAATAATGATGTTCGGGGCCTGGATGAAGTTGTGCCTTATCAGTCACGACGGCGCATCGAGCGGTCCTCTTTTCTCGGGGAGGAACGGGCGTCGGTTGCTGAAAGCGGTCTCGGAAGAAGGGTTTCTTTTTAGTTGAGGGCATCCCTGAGGGCATAAGCGCTTCCCATTGCCGGACCTGTCTTCAGTCCTTGCCTACAGAGTGTGGGCACCTGATATCTATGAGGGTTCACCCACCCCGGTGACAACATTCCTTTCTATTGCGCCTAAAATCTCTATTTCTGGTCCATTCTCATTCTAGGTAAAGTCCATCTTGCTGCGATCGGAATGAACAGAAACAAATAAGTTTTAGCTAATGTAATAAATATCCCAATTGTCCTCTTCAGGTATTCGACCTGCGAAAGAAAACAAATGCGACGAAGGACAGAGTGCAAAAGAGATGCAGTAGCAATAGCAATATCCCGAAAAAGCCCTAGGCTAGGAGACAAATCAACCGTTTGGTCTCGGTGATGGCAAAGGACTTCTTCCACTAGAAAAGACTGTCGGATCAGTTGATGAACACGATCCTGCTTGCGTCGATCGGAATCGTCGCTCGAAGGGATGAAGTGCTACTGGACTCCTACGTCAGTAGTCGAAACTCGGAGGCCAGTCAGCTATCAATCGCGAGCCATCCGTCTGTCTTTTACTTTACCCATTCTCCTCGCTACACAAGTCACGTCACCGCATTCGTTCAGTCGGGTCGCCAGAACCAAGGGGTCTTTCTGTGGAAACCTCCACGAGCAATCGTCGTTTTTTGATGGTTTTTCCGCTGGTAACAGCAGCTCTTTCCACACCTCCGGATATCTGGTGCGTGGTCCCGGTTTGAACTTAGAATAAAATAGGACAAATGAAAAATGCACCGGTTATTGAACCTTCCTCTTCGTCAGAGGAGAGTAGGGTCCCCCCTATCAAAAGAGATGAGCATCGATCGCATCGAGTTCAAAAAAAAAGACAAGAAAGCTGATCGAATAAGGGATTGTCTCTGTCGGAATCGAGGTCAGATCGACGACTGGCATGAAGTGATGGGATTGAACTTTCACTCTCAGGTGAGGCATTTCCTCTATCGACGCATTACTGTCGGAAATGACGAAACTAGGCAATAGACGCCGGGATGGTAAGAAAGTGTTCCGCTGTGGTCAATCGAATCACGTCGGCTTGTGCTCGGAGAATAGTAACCACAGGAAGAAAGCGGGGAGTACAACCTCTCTGTATGCTCTTCAACAAAAGGGTATTTTGTCGAACCCTTTTTCATTTTTTCAGTCTCTGATATAGCACGACCTTCATTATCTGCATACGGTCTTTTTTTCTTAGGTGCTCATTTTATCTGGGCTTTTAGTTTAATGTTTCTATTCAGTGGCCGTGGTTATTGACAAGAACTCATTGAATCCATCGTTTGGGCTAGTCCTTCCACGTCGAGCAAGAACGGATCGGACACATAAAAGAGATCGTCGATTGACTTCCGCTTGAGCCGGTCAGTTCAAAATACTTCAATTGGTACGCGCAAGAAATAGGCCAATTCAGCAGCTTTTTGCTCAATTTCTCGTGGAGTCAAATTCTCATCATTACGAGTCAAGGGAATGTTTCCTTGGCCTCTGATTTCCATATAAAGAATACGACAGTTGACACAAACGAGAGTGCAGTGCCACCGCATCACACTCTCTTTATTCCTTATAGACTCAGAATGAAAGACGAAGGAGAGTAGAGGTCTGACAGCCCATTTCCCACGGGTCGTGCACACTTCATTGGCTTCGAGACGACTCAGCATTTTCGTCGATCACTTTCGGGGAAGGGTCTCGCGGAGTCCGAGACGTAGTTCGGTATAAACTGGGGTGACGCTTGCATCTTCCCCTACCGTCACGTCATAAGCGGTTTAGCTTTCTCTCCTCTCGCATCTGTGAAATTTCGTAGAGAGACCTGTGCTTTCAGGCTCTTCCAACCGTCAGCTTCGTCGCTTTCGCGATTTTCTTTCTATTCTAAAAGAAAGACGTTCCGACTGCGCGGGATCTTTGCCTGAAGAGCGTATCTGCCGTATCTGCCGAAACAAATACGATTGCCCCGACAAGATATTCCCTTCATTCTTCCTCTATGGTGCTGTTGTTGCTAGCAAATACCGCTGTTTTTCGTTTTGGATCTTCCAAATCATTCCCACAGTGGATCCGGACCGAAGAAAAAGCAAATCCCCTATGATACACCAGGAGCGTCAGAAGAAGGTGACTCGGAGCCTAGAAGGAAGTTGACTCGCGCAGACGGGTGCGCTCCATGCTTTCCCTGTCGAATGCTTTTCGTCGCTTTTCTGCCTTTCGGAGAAAAGCGTCGGAAGGAAGGTTCGTCTCTTCCAGCAGGACGTTTTTCTTGTTGAGCCAGCCTGAGATATGGTAGAGCTGGGCTTTTTTCGTTTCCATAGACTCCGGAAGCGCTACTTGCCTCTTCACTCTTCCCTGGAATATCGGACTCTACTTCGTCATTTCGTCATTTCAGCGTATCATCTTCCCTCGACGACGGGTGAAGATATGAATCGTAAAAGAAAAAGGACCCCTTTTTTTCATATGTCATCTTCACCCGTATTATGTTTATTTGATCTAAATTGACGATTAGATATGTGGTTGTCCTATTCATCTCAATCGGCAGGTATAGAACAACGCATGTTATATAACATAATTTGTTATAACTATTCCGATCGACGAATAGACGTGAATGAAATCCAGCATCAGATGGAAAGCAAAAAAGGGACCCGGCATTTACCAGCAGTGTCATCGGTGCTGTCAGTAACAATTTCATTGCCGGGAGTCAGTGGGAGAGGATGAAGTCAACAAATCCCCGGGTTCACTATCCACTTCCCAGGAAAAGGGCGTCATGAGCAAATCAATCAACCAGCCTAGTGCACCAACTACGTGGTACGACGGGCACTCGACAGACCTGGCGAATGATGGCTCACTCCATTGGACGAGCGCTTATGTTATATGGGAACGGAGGGCTGGAAACAATCCCAAGTATTTTATGCGAAGGGAGATGCGAGATAACATGGTAGATTCAGCCCAGTAGTAGAGTACATAGACGAGGCAGTCCCGGGAATGAAAGCCCATTCCCTCGTGCTCTGGAACTCCTTAACTTCGGTTGAACAAAAAAGGTTCAATCTTGTGAAACCGTAGCGTAGGCGAAACCCGGCAGCCCGCCCGTTAATGGTGAGGTTACCATTATCCTTTTTCTTGTATGTGTTCCTAGAAAAGGAATTTATCCATTTCTTTTTTTTTGAGACCTCGAAAAATGAAATGGCACGACGTTTAGTTCTGATCTGAGTAGGCTCAACATAGGGAATACCCTAACACCCTGGGAACCGGGGCCTGGCCATCCCATCCCGGTCGACGTTCGGGAGAAGTTTGTCCGCTCTAAAGCTAGTCAGGAGCTTTGACCGTTTCAACGAGTCGAGTCAAAAGTCGATACCGTTGAGTTCTCTATTGGCTCTCCCAGAAAGAAAGTCCCGTCGAAGCGACGATCGACGTTCTCTTGCTTCTCCTATCGGATCTCGAAACGAGTACCTCTTTTTTCTCGAAGAAGATCTGTTGTCAGATGTGAAACGAGTACCTCTTTCTGAGAGTAAGTTACAAAAAAGGAAACGGAAACTTTCCACCCCTTTCTCATTCCGCGTGGTATCCTCCGCTTTTCTAAATGAACTTTCTCGTGACGTCGACGAGCCCGCTCCGTCGCTCGCGGAGCGGCATACCGGAAAAAAGAAAAAAAATAGTTCCTCCGGTTCTTCGTAGCAATCGTCGACCTTCACCCTCGTCGACACCGAAAAACAAAGAGAAACGAAACCTCTCTACAATACATTATTATACATAAATTTTAAAAATTTCCATGCTTTCCATGCCTCGTGCAACAACAACAATTCGAATCGAGTCAGAAAATGGGGCTCGGCTTTTTGTTGTTAAGGGGAATGTGCTATTCCGATTGGCATTTCGGGGAGAACCAGCTAGCTCTGGGTTCGAGTGGCATTTCACCCCTAACCACAACTCATCCGTTGATTCTTCAACATCAGTCTATCATCTCAAATCGACATCTTTCGCTCGCTCTTTGTCCCGGGCCTGTCTGGTGACGAAAGAAGCAACGAGAGCAGTTCGTCAAGACGTCGACGAGTGTTTTTTTTTTAGCTCGACGAAGCACTGTTTCGGTGCGGGCCGCGAGAGAGCTGTAGCTATGAGTGCTACAGATGGTTTGACGCGCGGGATCGTGTCTTCCTTTTGTTTGCGATTTATTGAAAGGTGCCCTCCGTGCGATTCCTGAACGGGGTATTTTCTTCCCGTCGGCAAAAAAGGTTGGTCTCACCTTCGTCCGGGGACTCGAACTTTTGATGCCGGCCATGGGGAGAGAGAGCGTCTGTGATCCCAACGAGCCCATTTTTCGTCGAGATGGAAGACGGGCGGGTTCGAAAGGCAGGGTTTTTGACGGTCGGGCCCCCTACCCCCCGTCCGGCGGGATAGTGAGCGGTTCTTTCGGGCGGGAAGCAGGCCGGGCCCTACGGGTGGGCATCCCCGCTACGCAAGCAGCATTGTTCGCCACCACCCGAGAAGCAAAAGAAATGAGAGTCGGCAAATAGGCCGCAGGATACAAAGGGATCTCTGAGTGACTGGAAGAGAAGAGGTTCCATCGGTAGACTGTCCTGGTGCTGCGCTGCTGCGTCCAGCCTGTTATCCCTAGAGTAACTTTTATCCGTTGAGCGACGGCCCTTCCACTCGGCACTGTCGGATCACTAAGGCCGTCCGGAATTTGGCATATTCAAACCGACAGATTTGCGGAAGCATCATTCAGAAGGTGGTTCCAGTTCGGGAATCCTTCGAGGCCCGTCATTCCGTCAGTTTTTCGGTTGATGTCGGAAGTCAGACGTAAAGATAGACGATACTGACGGCCTCACTAAAATAATTTTTTAATGCTGCATTCGCTGACGTTTGAAAAGTCAACTAGGGCGACGAGTCGCCGTCCAGGCAAGGCGCGTCGCGGCAAGCGTCAATGAAAGCCGTGGACTAAGTTCCTTAGAGAGAGTTGTCTCGCGCCCCTAGGTATTCTCTACCTACCGACCTGTGTCGGTTTCGGGTACAGGTACCCTTTTGTTGAAGGTCGTTCGAGCTTTTCCTGGGAGTATGGCATGGATTACTTCAGCGCCGTAGGAATAGTAGCCCGAGCGAACTAGTCGATAGGTGGTGGTGCGTCGTTCTGAATTCTCAGAGAGATCAGGCTCTTCGTTCAGCTCATACTGATGGATTCTCCGATTTCTCCTTTCTCTCTTGGTGAAAGCTCGACGTCTACGTTATCTTGGGTTGTTGGGAAGGAAGCTCTCTCGGCAAGTCAGGAAAGGGTCAATCCGACGAGGAGAGCCTATTATGCGCCTCTGCATCTAGCATTGGGTAGACCTCATACAATAACTGTCCTAGTTCTACCGTATCTTTTGTTTCATTTCTTCTGGAACAATCACAAAAACTTTTTTTATTATGGATCTACTACTTTTTTTTATTTCAATATAGATCATAACCCGAAATGCCACTCTTTGTTTTACCAAATTTCAGACATGTAATTTCGTCAACGACGAGCGATGACGGTATACCCCAAAGACTCAAGCCGTTTATCATTACGATAGGTGTCAAGTGGAAGTGCAGTGATGTATGCAGCTGAGGCATCCGGAAAGACCGAGAGCACACGCAATGGAGCCGTAGACAGTCAAGTGAAATCCAATCCACGAAATAATTTGATCTATGGACAGCATCGTTGTGGTAAAGGTGTCTCCCTTTCTTCCTCTTCCGCCCCGGGTGGATTACCTGTGGGATCCCAGTCGAAGATCTCGGGATTGTTCCGGCGTAATATGCAGAAGAGAGCGAAGATGAGAAGAAGAATCCAACGACGATTGATGGGGTTGGGGTTTCAAACTCATTCTTCTTTTCATCCGAGTCAGCTGTAGCCTAAAAGAAAGAGTCTTATGTTCCTCTTCTCCTCGGTGGGACCTACACATATTAGTACAGTATACCGGGGTCCCCGGCCAGAACCACACGTGCAAGTTTCCCTGCATGTGGCTCGTCCGTGCTTTTTTCCTTTTTAATAGCTATCTTTCATACCCGCACGAAATTCGAGGTCAAACAGATTCTATTCCTTCTGCGAGGGGAAGCGTGCGTCGGAAGGTTTCGACAACGGTAACCTGGAATGCTTTCACCAAAAGTCGTGCAATCTCAGCGCGAATCCTCAAAATGGAAGGGCGGGAGGAGCGGCTCCGTCAGCATGCCGTCGATTATCCCGACGCTTTCTTTTAGTCGTGCGAACGATACCCTCGTGAAGCGGATTCGGTTGAAGTCCAGGGAGAGCCCAGCTCTCTTCTTTCTACGCAGAAGAGTGCTCATCCGGATCAATTCGGGTGAAGACCTTCCCAATCGACGACTTCCGCCCGATGTCGCGCCGGGGAGCGCCCGCTCAACTCTTCGAGAGCCGGACAAGCGACGAAAGGAGTGGTGGTTGGTTCCGACTCGACAAGTCAATAAACAATGTATGACGGTCCAGTACTTTATCCGGGTGAAGACCAAAGATCTTGAGTGCTTCCGACAGGCGATCGTCTTTGGCGACCAGCAAACTGCAATAGGCTCTTCGACGACCGTCTCGTTTTGAAAAGCAAAGCAACCCGAGACCCCTTCCGGGGTCAGTACTCAAAAAAATCGACGTACGGTATTCTTTCCACGGAAGTCGAACTGGCTGGCTCCAAATTGGTCTTGTAACAGATCTGCTATAGAACGAATACGTTTATTTTTCAAGTGATTCATATCATCAAGTGTACCCATTCCAAATTTCACGCACTGTTCTTATAGAGAGAAACGCGCTTTCACATCTTATTAACCCGAAACGAAACGAAATGGCTGAGGAGAGGTTCCTTTTTGAGGGGGTCGTCGCTTTGCTGCGTCTGGCCCGTCCTCTAGGCACCTGTCAGAAGGCAGGGAGTGTGACAACGTACACGCTTCCCCCGTCCTTCTCATCAGTTGCAGGGTTTGGTGGCCCCAAGCAGGTGTGGACGAAGCGGAAGCGAGAATGTCTGAGGAATCCGCCCGAGGAGGGGCTCGCTTCTAATTAGCTAGTTGGTGAGGCAATAGCTTACCAAGGCGAGGAGGGAGGGAAAGTTCTTTTATGCAATGCAGGAAGGGCGGGCCTCCTTTGGATTCCTCCAACTCCATGAATGGACCGAAAAATACTTCGGGTTTTGACGACCGAACTCGAGGGCCAATCTCCGTCCGGCCTGAGGAAACCTTTGCACGCCTCCGTTACCTTTTGGGAGGCACCGAAGATGAAATATAGAGTACCGATATCTTTGTGGTTAGTAGAGAACAGCCATCGAACCAGATTTGTCATGAGACCGTCTGAATTGACTTGAATTCCTCATCAGATAGGGGCCCCGTAGCGTTAGCGGGGCTGAAAAAAGGGAGCACGTCTGCTTCAATCGGCTCTCTCAAACTGTTTTTCGTTATTAAGAAAAGGTAACAAAGATAAAATACGAGCGAACGAAGCAAGAGCAACTGGGGGCATAAGCCCAACCCTCCTCGCAACAATGAATCAGTTGGTCGACGAAAAAAGTCAGACGAGGCCGACGGAAAAGGAGGAGGATAACGATGGGAGGTTCCCGTCGAGACTAAGCCCTAGCTAAGTGAGCGCAACAGTTTAGACTCAACCATAATATTGCCATTATGGGTTACTGCGGGAGTGCACGGTGTCCGGGAAGACGAACCGGCGGGACGTAGCCATTGGCCCTTCCTGTAGAGGATTGCCGGAAATAGAAAGTCCAATCAACAGACCTTTTTCCTCTCCCCTTCTATCTAATGGGTTTATCCTCGTTATAATTACAAGAGGTTCAAAAATCTTTTATTTTTGCAACCCGATCGCTCTTTTGACTTTGGAACAAATTCTTTTTGTCAGTATACTGTTTCTTCTACACATTCGTTTCCAATCTATAATAGAGAATAGTTAGGATTTTTTAAAAAAGAAAAAAAAAGAATCAATAGAGAACGAATGAGAGAAAGGGCTTTCATTTCCAGTCTACCATTATTTACTATTTAATTTAGGCGCAGGGAAAAGGAATTTTCTTTTTTTTTGCTTGCTGCTGCCCCCTCAGTAGCCATTGTCGCCTCAGTCCCCGGTGAATACGGTTCAGACGGTTCCGACGGGACGGGTCCCCATCTCCCGAGCTGCCGATACACCCTTTCTACCGAGCGTCAACTCGAAGAATCCTGACGAAAGAGGGGAGCAAAGTGACGGCCTTTCCGTGGTCAAGCCATAGCGACATGAGGCTTTGACGGCCTCGGAGCCCAGCCTGCCTATCTCCGACGTTGAGGCGTTCAGGCGACGTAGCCAAGCCTCACGATGACGAAGGCGGTTTGTGGGTTCCCTCCGAGCTGTGGAGAATGAGTTTCGTCCGCCTTCGTCGTACTGATGCGATTCTAGGGGCCGTCAGAATGCTCCGTCGTTCTAGGCCTTTCGAAATACGTCCTACCTCCGACGGAATGGCTACCGCCTGGAAGGGAATCCGACGGAACTGAGCCTCTCAGCAAAAGTGACTTTTGTTGTGAGGGGGGGATTTGAGGGCAGGGAGGAAAGCACGATAGGAGGCATGTACTCTTCAAGGGTGACCGGAAATCCTGGGTAGTGTAAGCAGAATTCTCACGAATTTCTGCTAACTTCTGCTTTAGGACTTCCATCCGATTTCCAGCATCTGCATGAGTGGAGTCCCCACCACCTCCGTCATGTTCAGGAGCGGTCCCTTTTATACCCGACGGGTGGTAAACATGGGGGGACATCTCGACATTGGGTAAATGTAGTGGTTGAACGCAAGTCTTGATCAACTCTTCCACGGAATAAAGACTGCACGGGTTTTGACTTTTTTTGCCCAGATCCCGACTCTCTTTGTCTTTGCCGACCAAAGGAGTAAGTGCCACCAAAAACCAGCAAAAGAAAAGAAGGAGAGCTAGATATTTCCGCACCTCCTAATCGACCTGAACAACAAATACGTATCCCCTCCACCCCTTTTGGTATTATTCTCGGAATATCCTTCACTATTTTACTCAAAATGGAAAGAGTTGATTGTTCCTCGGTTGAAAAGAGATGTCTTGAGCAAACTGAGATACTGATACAAGTTCTTCCTTTCTGAATCAGATAGATTCATATCTGAAAGAGGCTGACAATAAGTTCTTTCAAAATTGACTATTTGTTCCTCTCTTAGAGGTGTTGCAGAAATGTCTGCGATTGAATAAATAGCTCTACGAACGAATGGATCGAATCGAATTGGAAAATGGAAAGATTTGGATTGCTTCCAACTCCAACTCATGGATTTGAGACAAACTTCACTGTCCACGGAAACGATATCCTCAGGTGTTTAGTCACTTCTCACTGCCCTACTTCCGAGATTCAACCTGTCCTGAGAAAGCCCCATCGACGAGTCATAACTGGTCTTTTCGCTCAGGGTAAAAGCACACAGCTGGTGGATCCAGGAAGTCGCTAAGACAGAAAGAAAGCACGACAGAGGGGAAAGAAAAGGACTGACGCGACGCCGCGAAGGCGATATTGTGATGAGACTCGAGGTGTTCGGATGGGGGGGTATCGTCTCACCAGGGAATCCTATTCGCAATCCCTCCCGACGGTCGAACTGAGATTTCGTTTTGTCTACTGAGCCTTCCCGCTACGTCGGAGGGTGAGTACGTCACTTCCTTCGGGTGCGCTACGGGATACTAAAAAAAATGCTGGCTAACTCCAAAAATCCGTCCTCAGTTCGGATTGCAGGCTGCAACTCGCCTGCATGAAGCCGGAATCGCTAGTAATCGCCGGTCAGCCATACGGCGCGCTTCCCACCGTTCTTTGGCCTGCATCAAAGGACGACGCACCAGCTGAAAAGGGTGTGACAGGTTGCCTCGGGCTTTCCAGAATAATTCGAGAGGAGGAGCGGAGACTTTACATTATTCTGTTTACGAAGGTGGTTTGCCAGGATGATCCACTATTTTATTTGCAGGGGGGAGTTGAACGAAATCCCTACCACGAGGCTCTCGTTGATCAGACACTCGATTTTAGTAATGAAAAAGATCCCCGCGTTATCGAGGGTGGGCGGGAATGACGAAGTGCGATAAGCAGTAGGTACGTTAACTCCCTCGTTTGATCAAACAATTTCTCCGGATAACGAAAGAGATTGGCTCGTTGACTTCCAGCGCACGCTGCATGAACCACGCATGTTTTTTAACCTGTAACAAGAGAAAGATCCCTGTCTATCACAGCGGTATCCTTATACTCTGACCCCAAAACATCCGACGGTACCGTCGAAATGACTAGGAGCTCGCATGAACCCATATCCACCCATCTTCAATCAGGGGAACCGGAACTTGTGGTCATAGCGAGGAAGCTCATTGATGACTCCGGCGGCGAGGGGAACCGCTTTCGCACAATGCTTTCGTCGTTTTGATCCGTCGGGATCAATTCCAGGTAGCTCTATATCCCCGAGGTATTTCGAATTGTTTGTTGACACGGACAAAGTAAGGGAAAACCTCTGAAATGATTTCAATATTGGACCTTGGACATATAATAGCGTTTGCGAGGTTTGATTGTCGAAACCGGATCGAGCGGGTGCCTAACGCAGTCGCCATCATTCCATCTACCGATCTCCTGCCCTTTCTAATTGTATTCCGTCGAGTTCAGGGATCCAAAAAAGAAAAGGGATGGAATAATCATTATACCATGGAAATGAAATAGAAAAATCCATAGTGCCTCCGAACTTCACTCCATCGATCACCTGTCTGGCATTGCCGGCTAGGAAGCTTCCTAAGAGGAGCCAACACCATGAGCAGCAGGATGTTGAGGTCCGGAATTCGAAGTGAAATTCGTTTTAGGGATTGGCGACTTACTCATTCAGTGACTTTGGCACTGGACGTTCCCAAAATGGGTACTATCGGGTCGAGTGAATTAGAGAATAGACAGACGCCTGTTGGTTCTCTTGAATGAATGCCGCGAAAAATCCGCTCACTGCTTCCCGACGTAGCTCGCGTCTAAAGGAATCGCCTCGGAGCACTTCTACTCATCCCGAATACCTGCTGTCGAAAAAAAAAGGTAACGACAGTCCGTCTTCTATCATTATCTCGAGTTCCTGACCTGACGAACATAGACGAGGTGTAGCGCAGTCTGGTCAGCGCCTCAAACTCAAATGAGATTCCTTGAGGTGATAGTTCTACCATCTTGCCCTGAGCTAAAAAGACTTATTGTTTATGGTTGTTGGCCAGCAGACCATCTACCGGGTATAGCGCCGACAAAAGCAGACCCCTATTTTGATGTGAGTGTGAGAGGAAGGACTTCATTCCGGAAGCCCTCGTTGTTCGTCCGTCGATCTCAGATGTGCCCATATCAATGGAACGGGTGACTCATTATTTCGCACTGCAAATAACATACCTCGTCCCATCTCAATATTGTAGCGACGGGGTATATAGAGCAGAAAACCGTCGATTGTACTAAAAGAACGAAACGTGAGAAGCAGATGAATAATCATCTGCTTCCGAAAGAAATCGAAGAATTTCTTGGGAATCCTACAAGATCAATTCGTTCTTTTTTCTCTGACAGATGCTTCCCCGAGTGAAAAGGGTATAGTGGAATCTCCGAACGAACACTACGAATTTGTATGCTCGTGCTTTCCAGGAAGGCAGGTCCGGTCAGTCCTTCTCCACTCCGCATCTCGCCTGATCGTCAATTCGAATTAGGTTTATCGTTGGATGAACTGCATTGCTAATAATGACCCCAAAAAAGAAACGGTAGGTACAGAAAGATTTGTCCCCGGGTGTACGTTGAAAGCTTCTATCGTAGAACTAATTTGAGAGAGCTTGGTATGGAGCCCTGAACTAGCCGCTGCCTGTGAAGTATGGAAAGAGATTAAATTCGAGTTCGAACCAGTGGATAAGATAGATAAACAGAAATAGATAAACATATAAGAACACCTTTCAGTAGTATTAATACAGTTACATGGATCGTAAATGCATGGATGTGATGGACCAAAAAATCTGCAGTTCCTAATGGAATAGATAACAAGGCTATTTTGCCGCCTACTGCTACTAACTCACCACCTCCCCAAGTTAAGCTGGTACTTGTTGTTGCACCAGGAGCTGTTACGCCAGGTGCTAAAGCATGGGTGTTTTGTACCCATTGAGCAAAGATGGGTTGTAATTGGATAGCGGTATCTGAAAACATATCTTGGGGGGTGTCCTAAAGCGCTCATGTCTTCTCGGGCAGTGGATTTGCCAACTCTATGGCTCGTCATATCGGTCTGAATTCCTATTTCTCTTCCTTTTCAAGAATCCTCCAACGATTCGCTGCTGTTTAAACAATCACCTAATCCAATCCAAAAGCGAGATGAATTGCATCGAGCAGTAGCGCATGTCGACGAGGCGAAAAAGAAGCGAAAGAAAGGAAGCAGGCGCAGTGCGCGCATTTGGTGCGCTATTGAATAACATTCCTATGACGTGGTCAAACCATCTCCAGGAGGTCCTCCACTGTCGGTTGGCTAGTCGATCTTCCTCATAAGTATATCTATTAGTGATTATCTAGAA
Source organism: Dracaena cambodiana (assembly GCA_036321105.1). Lineage (NCBI taxonomy): Eukaryota > Viridiplantae > Streptophyta > Magnoliopsida > Asparagales > Asparagaceae > Dracaena > Dracaena cambodiana. The sequence continues at coordinate 31,553,026 of JAYEPQ010000012.1, read as the reverse complement.
AAAGGATCTATTATTGATATGGACAAAAATATGGATAGAAAATTTTTTGATTGTAGAATTCTTCATTTTTGTCTTAGAAATAATATCTATATTGAGACCTGGGCCAATACGCGGCCCGATTCCGATTTATGGCGGTACAGTCCGACGAAAGAATATTTTTCTTTTAGCACCTCCACGTCATATTCTTTTGGCCACCCGCGTGCTTCGAGATAGCGCGTCAATTTCTCCTTCCGCGCGGTCTTTCGCTCGTCGGCGAACCCGTCGACATCTTCAAAAATGGCCCTCATAATATTGGGATAATGTCGTTTCATTTGTTCGGCGAAAGGAAGACTCTCAAAAAGAGAGAGGAAAAGGGAGTATGGGCTCAACCCTCCGAAAGAGAATATCCCCAGGTTTCGAAGGAATTGCACGAATAGAAATTCAAAAAAGAATCGATTTGATCCAGGTCATAATCTATATTGGGTTTCCAAATTTATTAATGGAGGGCGGAATGATTTTTCTTTTAGGGTCCTGCTGAAAATGAAAGCTGATCGAGGCAGAAGTACCTGGAACGGGAAGCTTTTGCCATACCCTCCGGCTTCCATCCTCCTGCAATGAGGCAGATCACTGAGGTATCTAAATCCGGAACAGAAAACGAGGGCAGGCAAGAGACAACCTGGTGAGCTGAAACATCTTAGTAGCCAGAGGAAAAGAAAGCAAAAGCGATTCCCGTAGTAGCGGCGAGCGAAATGGGAGCAGCCTAAACCGTGAAAACGGGGTTGTGGGAGAGCAATACGATCCCATTCTGTTTATACTCCTGCAGGTTAGGAGTTGGTGTGTGACTTGATGATCACGCCGACATTCTCGCTTCCGCTTCGTCCACACCTGCTTGCTGGGAATTTCTTTTGACTTCCGGAAAAAAAGCCCGTCCGCGCACCTGAGATCCAACTGAGACAAAGAGCCTTGAGTACTAGAAGAAAAGCACCTATACCTAACAAAATTAAGTGAATACCCAAAATTGTAGTCATTTTATTTCTATCTTTCCATATATAACCGAAAAATGGAAGAAACGAAACGACGAGTTTCATTTTTTCCCTAGGAGCAGCAATTGACTGGACATCTAGGGGTAAAGCACTGTTTCGGTGCGGGCCGCGAGAGCGGTTGAATTGAGGCTCTTCGACGACCTCCGCCACGAGCGCACACTGACGTCGGTAGAGCGAGATTGAAAAGCTGTCTGTGACGATAGGTTTGGAACCCTATGCAAGGGGCTGCTTGCTGTTCACCCCTCTCTTTAGACGGGGCTTATGCCAATATAGAGTAGACTACAATAGAAGAGCAATTGTAGTCTACTCAGAATTTTTACTAATCAATGTAAAAATTCTGTATAGTAGTAGCATGTTTTTACATTGATTAGTAAAAATTAAAAAAAAAAGAGTATCTCTCAGTTTACTAAAAGTATTAAAAAAAGGATTAATACTAAAAGGGTTGGAACGGGAGAATTCCCACTACCGTTGGCAGGCCAGCCGGGCCGTGAGCTCGGTGGGAACGGGCTTGCCAAAAAGCCAGCCCGCCACGCGGCTTAACCCCGATCACCCCCTCAAGAATAGGACGCAATAATAGAGCAGAATAGGAGCCGCTTCCGCAGCCGCAATGGCTATAACAAAGATTGAGAAAATGTCTCTTTTTAATTGGCGGCTATCAAATATATTACGTTTTAGGAAGAACGATCAGTCCGTGCATGATTCCCGATAATGCATCGCTCCGCATAGGAGATTTGCGAAGATTATCTCTCCTCTCCCGTTGGTCGACGGATGTCCGGTCGCTCAGAGGCGAATTGAAAGCTAAGCAGTGGTAATTATAAAGATCCCCCGGGGGAAAAATAGAGATGTCTCCTACGACAGTGGAATGTGAGCACGATGTTGTGGAGCAAAGTCTCCCATCATAGCTCAACCATTTCGTTCGAAGATTCAGAGAAGAGTACAAATGGACTGGCATTCGACAATTCCGGGCTCTCGTCAAATGTTGAGAAATGGTAGGTGCCGCTCTGCTTTCTTGGATCTTCCTTCTCGCGACGGAATACATGCACAACCGCCTGAGAGGCGACGGTATGCGGAGAAGCGGCCAGCCGATGGGATCTTCGGACTCGTGATCGTGACCAATTGACCGTTTCAACATCAAAAACAACAAAAACTAGAGCAAACATGTAATAGCGGATTCGGAATTGTACCCAAGCGTCTCCCATGGGTTCTATACCTGATTCGAAGGAAGAAAGATGTCAGTAGGTCATAGAGTTTTGACGGAGCGTCAGAATGCCAACATGTGCTTCACACTCGACAGAAGTATAGATGGAGGGTGGGTGGGAAAGGAACGGCTATTTACAACTAGCCAATTAAGAATTCTCAGATGATGTACTAGCAGTGCATCAAAGATGCAGTCTCCCGATAGGCCACAATTAACGCGAGCAAACATATTAATGACGAGTGGCTACTCATGGAATGGGGGGTTCCGTGGGGTGTGATGCCTTTTGCTTCCTATACTACGGTAGAGGGCCATTGAGGAATCATGGTCTCAATAGCACTGACGTTATCTAGGTTCTCGGATGGGAAAAGCCTGATTTCCAGGAAACACTTTTCAAAGACAGTTCGTAATTGAAACTGACAACAAATCAGTATCCCAGTTTTTAAAGAAACGAACAATAAATAATCCTGGAGAAAACATCAGGAGAATAAGAATTGCTTTATATCTCGAGATATACTCATATGATGTTAAATATATTCCTGGATTTACTAATATTCTTGCAGACTTATTAACACGTCCAAACAATGGATAACAAGCGCTCAAAAAGGCCTACTTCCATGACTGAACAAGACAAGAGATCTACTATTAAAGCAAGCAAAAAGATTCTTTCCCACAAAGATCCAAGCTCTTCCAACATTACTTTTCTCCTTTCAGAACAGCCTGAAAGCCAGCCCCTTTCAGAACAGACTGAAAGCCCTCAAAATTCTATGGAAGTCTTGCAACTTCCAATCCATCAATGGATAGAGTTCAAACAACAGCAAGAGAAGCTTTTACAGAAGCTTTCTGAAATCCAGAATCTTGCAAGAAATCTATGTCAATCTTCCATTCTTTCAAAATCACACGAGTTGAAGCAGAAAGAAAGAAACTGGTTTTCGGGTCCCTCACTTGAAGAAAAGGAACTCAAAACCATTATTTCCAGAAGCAACCTTTCAGACACAGTGATCTGTCCAATTACTGAATTCACCCAATTTCTTACTTCCACAGAAATTGATTCTGAAAGGGCAAGACAATTTGAGGCAGAAGTCATTACCAAAAGAATGGTAGACTTAAATCAACAAAACTGCCTACCGCATGAACAGCTCCTCTTCTTCTTCCATCATCTAGAGGCTACAGAAATCCCTCAGCTCATATTTAAAGAAGAAGCATTAATCAAAAATAAATATGAACGTCCGAGACTATCTGTCTATTTGGGGGATATTCCAGCTTCTTCCAGAGCTCTCCAACTCGGGATAGTGCATAATCTTTATCTAAGCACTATGCATCCTTCTGACTATCTCGATCACATTCCAAAAATTTGTAGTGACCGAGTTTTAAATTACTCCAAGCAGCATTCTTGGGAAACTGGTTTCTGGTTCCGTATTTGGAGTATCTGGGAAGAAAGGAACTTATATCAATTATTCTCTTCTTACCAAGTATGGGAACTTCATGATCAAAGCCAGCAATTTGCTCATGGATGGGGTATTTATCCTAAACATGAATTCAATTATGAAGAATAAGCCTATGCTGCTGCTAAAGAGTTCTTTACTGAGGCAATGACTGATAGCCTCTGCGGAGCAAGATCTATTACCATTGATAAAAACATCATGCTCTATGATCATCTACCAGCCATTGAATCCACCAAGAAAAAGCTAAGTAAAGTTATCCCTTATCTTACCACCATTAACATCAGAAGAATAGGATGCAAAGCAAGGACAGACTGTATCAGAGAAGGACTCTTCCAAGTAAGATAAAAGCATGGTGGGCCCATTCTACTCAACCAAAGATTCCTCCTTATCCGCTCTATCGACAAGGGGACAACAATCAGCAAAAGTGGGACCCTCTAAAGGACAATAATGTAATCCTTTTCCTGTACAAAGGACAATAATGCAGACCTTTTTCCTGTACATCTTTTATAAAGTAACTTTGTAAAAAGATTCCTTCCTATCTGAAGGAGGTCTTAGAAACCTTATAAATAAAGACATCAGATGAAGGGAGGAGGCAGAGAGCCTTTCCGAACTTCTTTTTCTTGACTTACTTCTTCCTCTGATCTGCTTCTGAGTATTCTTAGTGTGAATAAATAGTTCAATTTCGAGCTTTGTACTGGAGCAGAAGCTCTCCGCAACTGGTATCAGAGCCTTGTGCAGTATCCCTCTTCTTTTTTTGTAAGTATCTTTAACTTAGCCATGACTGGCTAAACTTGTGAGGCATGTTATTTTGTTAATTTCTTAAGCTTATTAGATAATAGTATTTTACGCCATGAGGTAGGAAACGAAACATGGCTGTGCTCTATCTCTCTGAAGCTTGTAATAGTGCCTGTGGTTGACTATATATCCGGACGGGATGCTTCAGTTATTGTGGCCTTACTCTAGGGATAAAGCCACCCTTAGAGGTTACATGCCGAAGAGAATAGGGTCAAATCGATACTGTTATCTAACCTGCTGAAGAAAAGAAGGAAATAACGTGTCTAAGTCTATAAAACTCTTTACTGAGATGTCTAGAGCTTTAGTTCTTCCTGAATCTTACAAATGTCCTTTTAATCTAAATTCTCATGAACATAGTATACATCTTCCTTGTAATGGTACTACAGAATAACAAAATAGTTTGCTTAATTATTTAAGTGATCAACTCTACCTAGTTTCTCAAAAATTAACTACTTTACAAACCTTTTTGAATTTTCCAAACTTTTCTTTCTCTTCAAAAGAAAGACTTGGATCTGTTAGAATGGTGAAAACATCTTCAAAATGTTTAAAAGAAACAAATTTAGATGAAATTGATTACCAAAAATATTTACAATATAAAACTCTATTAGTTGAAGAAATAGAAGGAAAAATTACTTCTAAAGAGATTTTCGAATTCTACGAAAAAAACTTTGCTTCTATAAAATATTTTTCAAAAAACTCCTCTTCTGATAGTGAAAGTTATGTTTCTGTATCAAATTCTTTTGATGAAAGTTTATATGATGATGTTGTTGATGATGTTGATGAACTATCAATACCCTCTAACGAGGAGTCCTCTTTTACTGAAGAATTACACACATACCCTCTAACGAGGACTATCATATACCAAATATACCCTCTAACGAGGAGCAGTATTTATTTAATATAAATATGGAACGTGGGGAATCATCTACCCAAATGATTTCTACTGGTAGACAAAATCCACCACATCCTAGTACTACAGAAGATACTATGTATCATAGAGATACAGGTGAAAGTTATGTAGACTCCTATATCTATAAACAAGGAAAGAGACATCAAACTTCTACACCTGGATTAATATTTAATGTTCATAATATACCAACTAATGAGTTAAGAGATTATATAGTAAATTGGGAACAACTAATGGTTGGAACTAATACCTTTATGCCAGAAGGAATCCCGCATAAAGAATTTGTAATACTAGCTTGCGGATATTGGCAAGGAATAGCCCTAAGATGGCTGACACAATATGAAAAACTATATCCTACTGAAGTATTAGCTTTAAATGACCATGAGTCTAGAAGAACCGCTTTACATAGTATTTGTAAATGCCTATATGCTGATCTAACTGGAGATGATATTAATGCTGAAGGAATAGACGAAAATATTCTATTAAAGTTAAGACTATGTAATATCTGTTATCTAGAGGAATTCTCAAATTTGTACATTAGTTACATTTTTAAACTAAGTACATTAGAGAAAAAAATATTTTGGATAACAGCATTCTTTTCTAAACTACCCATACCATGGGATACCATGATAGAGAAAAAATATAATAGTCTTCGGGCTGGAGGTATTCCACACAATACGGGAGCTTTAAAAAAAGCTTGTATGGAAACAGTTAAGAAAACTTGTCAGCTACAAAAGGCAAATAATCATCTTTCCAAATACATACATAAATCAGACATAAAAACATCTTGTTGTCCTAAATATGATCCAGATATCAATTATCAGTTTGGATGCCCGCCAGTATACGGGTTTAACAAACCATATTTTCCTAAAAAGACAAAATACAGAAAAAAATCTAAAGATTACAAACCTAGATTCAAGAAGAAAAAATACAAGGTATCCAGAAAAAAATGGAAGCCTGAACATAAAGAGAAATATAAAAGGTCGACAAAATATAAGAAAAGAAAATTCATTAAAACTAATAAATCATGAATGAAAAAGAACTGTACATGTTTTAAATGTGGCAAAGAAGGACATTATGCTTCTGAATGCACAGTAAACATTAAAACAATATGGTTGAATGAGTTAGATATATATGATATACATACAGGAACCATAGGAGAAGTTCTTAGTGATAATTCTTCCTTATATGAAATAGAAACTATATATGAAGAAAGTCCTTTAAATTCTGATTCTTCTGAGATAGAAGAATTCAATATAAATATGTTAACCTTAAATAAAACATACCATTTTATTCAGGTTATACCTTTGTCCAAATCTACTATATTACCCAAAATGGAATCATTAAAATTTCCAGGACATATACTATATGCTAATAAAAATTACAGCATAAGAAGATATCAATCTATAGAAATTTATTTAGATCTGATTATACGAATACCTTATGGTTATTATGGAGAAATTAAAAATCTAAGACATCATTCTCTTAGAAATATTTTTATAACTTATGGATTAATAGAATCCATGACTGATCAAAATATAAGTATAATAATGAAAAGTACGAGTCTACATGATAATCCATATCAAATTCCTATAGGCATTCCCATCGGAATACTTATAATCCATAAATATGAAGATTTAGCATTGGTTAAAACTGAACAAGATATTTTACTTTCAACATCTCCACCTCTAAGTCCACAATTTACCCCTGAACAATCTTCTAAAGAACCTATGTTCGAATACAAAGTATATATGAATACATTGTCGGAAATAGAACCTCAAGAAATTCATAATACAAGTATTGATAACAGTCAAGGGGAACATTATGAAGTAACTGATGAAGATATTGAAAGATTAAAGCTTTCTATACCACATGCTAAACAAGATGAAGTATATAAACCTCAATCTAAATTCAAATCTTTATGGACAAATAAACCTACATATATCTTTGAAAGAATGCAAGGAAATATAGAACTAAAAGGAGATGAAGATTTTACTTCTATAAAACTATTAGACCTCCGTCAAATAGAAAATCTGAAACAAAAATATCCGAAAAAGAAATATTTACATATCGGATTAATCCAAATAAAAATTACTGGTCTATTCAGGTCCGGAATAGATACACCAATTATGATAATATGTTGTGATGAACGAATCATTAATAATCCTCTAAACAGTATATTAGGAGGTGCAAAATCTAATTTAGCAAATAGAATATTCGGAGTAAATATACATCCTGATTTTTGTCTCAGCTTACATGATACAAATATAGAAAAGGCCTGTACTCTATCTATCAATCTTAAAGGAATAGAAATGCTCCCGGGATCTCAAGTATTGGGAATTCAATGGGAATCCAAAGGAGGCCCGCCCTTCCTGCATTGCATAAAAGAACTTTCCCTCCCTCCTCGCCTTGGTAAGCTATTGCCTCACCAACTAGCTAATTAGAAGCGAGCCCCTCCTCGGGCGGATTCCTCAGACATTCTCGCTTCCGCTTCGTCCACACCTGCTTGGGGCCACCAAACCCTGCAACTGATGAGAAGGACGGGGGAAACGTGTACGTTGTCACACTCCCTGCCTTCTGACAGGTGCCTAGAGGACGGGCCAGACGCAGCAAAGCGACGACCCCCTCAAAAAGGAACCTCTCCTCAGCCATTTCGTTTCGTTTTGAGTTAATAAGATGTGAAAGCGCGTTTCTCTCTATAAGAACAGTGCGTGAAATTTGGAATGGGTACACTTGATGATATGAATCACTTGAAAAATAAACGTATTCGTTCTATAGCAGATCTGTTACAAGACCAATTTGGAGCCAGCCAGTTCGACTTCCGTGGAAAGAATACCGTACGTCGATTTTTTTGAGTACTGACCCCGGAAGGGGTCCCGGGTTGCTTTGCTTTTCAAAACGAGACGGTCGTCTAAGAGCCTATTGCAGTTTGCTGGTCGCCAAAGACGATCGCCTGTCGGAAGCACTCAAGATCTTTGGTCTTCACTCGGATAAAGTACTGGACCGTCATACATTGTTTATTGACTTGTCGAGTCGGAACCAACCACCACTCCTTTCGTCGCTTGTCCGGCTCTCGAAGAGTTGAGCGGGCACTCCCCGGCGCGACATCGGGCGGAAGTCGTCGATTGGGAAGGTCTTCACCCGAATTGATCCGGATGAGCACTCTTCTGCGTAGAAAGAAGAGAGCTGGGCTCTCCCTGGACTTCAACCGAATCCGCTTCACGAGGGTATCGTTCGCACGACTAAAAGAAAGCGTCGGGATAATCGACGGCATGCTGACGGAGCCGCTCCTCCCGCCCTTCCATTTTGAGGATTCGCGCTGAGATTGCACGACTTTTGGTGAAAGCATTCCAGGTTACCGTTGTCGAAACCTTCCGACGCACGCTTCCCCTCGCAGAAGGAATAGAATCTGTTTGACCTCGAATTTCGTGCGGGTATGAAAGATAGCTATTAAAAAGGAAAAAAGCACGGACGAGCCACATGCAGGGAAACTTGCACGTGTGGTTCTGGCCGGGGACCCCGGTATACTGTACTAATATGTGTAGGTCCCACCGAGGAGAAGAGGAACATAAGACTCTTTCTTTTAGGTTACAGCTGACTCGGATGAAAAGAAGAATGAGTTTGAAACCCCAACCCCATCAATCGCCGTTGGATTCTTCTTCTCATCTTCGCTCTCTTCTGCATATTACGCCGGAACAATCCCGAGATCTTCGACTGGGATCCCACAGGTAATCCACCCGGGGCGGAAGAGGAAGAAAGGGAGACACCTTTACCACAACGATGCTGTCCATAGATCAAATTATTTCGTGGATTGGATTTCACTTGACTGTCTACGGCTCCATTGCGTATGCTCTCGGTCTTTCCGGATGCCTCAGCTGCATACATCACTGCACTTCCACTTGACACCTATCGTAATGATAAACGGCTTGAGTCTTTGGGGTATACCGTCATCGCTCGTCGTTGACGAAATTACATGTCTGAAATTTGGTAAAACAAAGAGTGGCATTTCGGGTTATGATCTATATTGAAATAAAAAAAAGTAGTAGATCCATAATAAAAAAAGTTTTTGTGATTGTTCCAGAAGAAATGAAACAAAAGATACGGTAGAACTAGGACAGTTATTGTATGAGGTCTACCCAATGCTAGATGCAGAGGCACATAATAGGCTCTCCTCGTCGGATTGACCCTTTCCTGACTTGCCGAGAGAGCTTCCTTCCCAACAACCCAAGATAACGTAGACGTCGAGCTTTCACCAAGAGAGAAAGGAGAAATCGGAGAATCCATCAGTACGAGCTGAACGAAGAGCCTGATCTCTCTGAGAATTCAGAACGACGCACCACCACCTACCGACTAGTTCGCTCGGGCTACTATTCCTACGGCGCTGAAGTAATCCATGCCATACTCCCAGGAAAAGCTCGAACGACCTTCAACAAAAGGGTACCTGTACCCGAAACCGACACAGGTCGGTAGGTAGAGAATACCTAGGGGCGCGAGACAACTCTCTCTAAGGAACTTAGTCCACGGCTTTCATTGACGCTTGCCGCGACGCGCCTTGCCTGGACGGCGACTCGTCGCCCTAGTTGACTTTTCAAACGTCAGCGAATGCAGCATTAAAAAATTGTTTTAGTGAGGCCGTCAGTATCGTCTATCTTTACGTCTGACTTCCGACATCAACCGAAAAACTGACGGAACGACGGGCCTCGAAGGATTCCCGAACTGGAACCACCTTCTGAATGATGCTTCCGCAAATCTGTCGGTTTGAATATGCCAAATTCCGGACGGCCTTAGTGATCCGACAGTGCCGAGTGGAAGGGCCGTCGCTCAACGGATAAAAGTTACTCTAGGGATAACAGGCTGGACGCAGCAGCGCAGCACCAGGACAGTCCACCGATGGAACCTCTTCTCTTCCAGTCACTCAGAGATCCCTTTGTATCCTGCGACCTATTTGCCGACTCTCATTTCTTTTGCTTCTCGGGTGGTGGCGAACAATGCTGCTTGCGTAGCGGGGATGCCCGCCCGTAGGGCCCGGCCTGCTTCCCGCCTGAAAGAACCGCTCACTATCCCGCCGGACGGGGGGTAAGGGGCCCGACCGTCAAAAACCCTGCCTTTCGAACCCGCCCGTCTTCCATCTCGACGAAAAATGGGCTCGTTGGGATCACAGACACTCTCTCTCCCCATGGCCGGCATCAAAAGTTCGAGTCCCCGGACGAAGGTGAGACCAACCTTTTTTGTCGACGGGAAGAAAATACCCCGTTCAGGAATCGCACGGAGGGCACCTTTCAATAAATCGCAAACAAAAGGAAGACACGATCCCGCGCGTCAAACCATCTGTAGCACTCATAGCTACAGCTCTCTCGCGGCCCGCACCGAAACAGTGCTTCGTCGAGCTAAAAAAAAAAACACTCATCGACGTCTTGACGAACTGCTCTCGTCGCTTCTTTCGTCACCAGACAGGCCCGGGACAAAGAGCGAGCGAAAGATGTCGATTTGAGATGATAGACTGATGTTGAAGAATCAACGGATGAGTTGTGGTTAGGGGTGAAATGCCACTCGAACCCAGAGCTAGCTGGTTCTCCCCGAAATGCCAATCGGAATAGCACATTCCCCTTAACAACAAAAAGCCGAGCCCCATTTTTTGACTCGATTCGAATTGTTGCTGTTGCACGAGGCATGGAAAGCATGGAAATTTTTAAAATTTATGTATAATAATGTAATGTAGAGAGGTTTCGTTTCTCTTTGTTTTTCGGTGTCGACGAGGGTGAAGGTCGACGATTGCTACGAAGAACCGGAGGAACTATTTTTTTTCTTTTTTCCGGTATGCCGCTCCGCGAGCGACGGAGCGGGCTCGTCGACGTCACGAGAAAGTTCATTTAGAAAAGCGGAGGATACCACGCGGAATGAGAAAGGGGTGGAAAGTTTCCGTTTCCTTCGTGTAACTTACTCTCAGAAAGAGGTACTCGTTTCACATCTGACAACAGATCTTCTTCGAGAAAAAAGAGGTACTCGTTTCGAGATCCGATAGGAGAAGCAAGAGAACGTCGATCGTCGCTTCGACGGGACTTTCTTTCTGGGAGAGCCAATAGAGAACTCAACGGTATCGACTTTTGACTCGACTCGTTGAAACGGTCAAAGCTCCTGACTAGCTTTAGAGCGGACAAACTTCTCCCGAACGTCGACCGGGATGGGATGGCCAGGCCCCGGTTCCCAGGGTGTTAGGGTATTCCCTATGTTGAGCCTACTCAGATCAGAACTAAACGTCGTGCCATTTCATTTTTCGAGGTCTCAAAAAAAAAGAAATGGATAAATTCCTTTTCTTAGGAACACATACAAGAAAAAGGATAATGGTAACCTCACCATTAACGGGCGGGCTGCCGGGTTTCGCCTACGCTACGGTTTCACAAGATTGAACCTTTTTTGTTCAACCGAAGTTAAGGAGTTCCAGAGCACGAGGGAATGGGCTTTCATTCCCGGGACTGCCTCGTCTATGTACTCTACTACTGGGCTGAATCTACCATGTTATCTCGCATCTCCCTTCGCATAAAATACTTGGGATTGTTTCCAGCCCTCCGTTCCCATATAACATAAGCGCTCGTCCAATGGAGTGAGCCATCATTCGCCAGGTCTGTCGAGTGCCCGTCGTACCACGTAGTTGGTGCACTAGGCTGGTTGATTGATTTGCTCATGACGCCCTTTTCCTGGGAAGTGGATAGTGAACCCGGGGATTTGTTGACTTCATCCTCTCCCACTGACTCCCGGCAATGAAATTGTTACTGACAGCACCGATGACACTGCTGGTAAATGCCGGGTCCCTTTTTTGCTTTCCATCTGATGCTGGATTTCATTCACGTCTATTCGTCGATCGGAATAGTTATAACAAATTATGTTATATAACATGCGTTGTTCTATACCTGCCGATTGAGATGAATAGGACAACCACATATCTAATCGTCAATTTAGATCAAATAAACATAATACGGGTGAAGATGACATATGAAAAAAAGGGGTCCTTTTTCTTTTACGATTCATATCTTCACCCGTCGTCGAGGGAAGATGATACGCTGAAATGACGAAATGACGAAGTAGAGTTCGATATTCCAGGGAAGAGTGAAGAGGCAAGTAGCGCTTCCTATGTTTGAATACAGAGTATATATGAATACATTGTCGGAAATAGAACCTCAAGAGATTCATAATACAAGTATTGATAATAGTCAAGGGGAACAATATGAAGTAACTGATGAAGATATTGAAAGACTAAAGCTTTCTATACCACATGCTAAACAGGATGAGGTATATAAATCTCAATCCAAATTTAAATCTTTATGGACAAATAAACCTACATATATCTTTGAAAGAATGCAAGGAAATATAGAACTAAAAGGAGATGAAGATTTTACTTCTATAAAATTACTAAATTACCATCAGATAAACCATTATATTCAAAAAATCCTTTATTATATTTTGATCAGGCACCAAGGTATTGCACCCTTACAATACTAGAGCAATACAAAAATATTAATATAAGGACAAATAGTATAATGGTATCTCCTATAGATAAACAAGAATTTTCAGCTCAAATAAACGAGCTTTTATCCCTTAAATTAATACAACCTAGCAGTAGTCCACATTCTTCTCCTGCTTTTCTAGTCAGAAAACATGCAGAACAAAAAAGAGGAAAAGCTAGAAAATTAAATAGCTATACAAAGTTTGAAGGTTATTTCATCCCTGCTGCAGGACAATTAATAAAGAAAAACAGGGAAACAAAGATTTTTTTTCAGATATATAAGGGACTGACTAATATTTTTGCAGATCCATTAGCACGTCCTAACAATGGACGACGAACGCCTGAAAAGGCTCAAATCCATGGCTGAAAAGGCCATGGATTTTCAGCCATGACTACCATTGAACTTTGAGCAGTGAGGGTATAGTTGCATAAATCTTGAACTGTTCTTGAAATATTCTGCTTCTCTGTCTTCTCTTGCAAGTAATGGTTGTACATAGAGAGCACCATTTGCTCAATCTGGGATAACCAATATTTGGAAGAGTGGAAGTCATTGGATTGAATGGCACGGTAGCATCCATTCAATTTATCATAGATGTTTGAATTGGTTGCCTTGAGGTCGGTATTGTACCAATCTTGTACAACTGCTGCTGCTGTGGGTCTAGAGGGTTGTCCCGTCTGGACTCTTCTTTGTGCTGAAGTAATATTGCTGTATGTTGGAGTGGAATTGTTGACTAGTAGTACAGTCATTCCCAGAGGGGGGAATGATTTTGCCTCGGTAGAGGTGCCAGTTTCCTGGGTTGTTGTATTGATCTTTTTTTGGCTCAAACAAGAGGGATAGAATTTGTTAGAAGAGAGCACCTCTCTTGTTCCCTCTCTTTTTTTTCCCCTTTTTTTTTGTTTATTTATATTTCATTTGTCTCGAAAAGAAAAGGCAAGAAAATTTAGTGCACCTAAAATAACACCCATTTTTTCAATCATGGGTGGGGACCACGATTGTGGGGGCCTGAATTGAGAGTAAGTCAGTGGGTTACGCAAATTTATCTGCTTTTTTGTGGTGATATTAACAAAACGAAAAACAGCGGTATTTGCTAGCAACAACAGCACAATAGAGGAAGAATGAAGGGAATATCTTGTCGGGGCAATCGTATTTGTTTCGGCAGATACGGCAGATACGCTCTTCAGGCAAAGATCCCGCGCAGTCGGAACGTCTTTCTTTTAGAATAGAAAGAAAATCGCGAAAGCGACGAAGCTGACGGCTGGAAGAGCCTGACCTCACCATTAACGGGCGGGCTGCCGGGTTTCGCCTACGCTACGGTTTCACAAGATTGAACCTTTTTTGTTCAACCGAAGTTAAGGAGTTCCAGAGCACGAGGGAATGGGCTTTCATTCCCGGGACTGCCTCGTCTATGTACTCTACTACTGGGCTGAATCTACCATGTTATCTCGCATCTCCCTTCGCATAAAATACTTGGGATTGTTTCCAGCCCTCCGTTCCCATATAACATAAGCGCTCGTCCAAGGCCACTGAATAGAAACATTAAACTAAAAGCCTAGACAAAATGAGCACCTAAGAAAAAAAGACCGTATGCAGATAATGAAGGTCGTGCTATATCAGAGACTGAAAAAATGAAAAAGGGTTCGACAAAATACCCTTTTGTTGAAGAGCATACAGAGAGGTTGTACTCCCGGCCACTGAATAGAAACATTAAACTAAAAGCCCAGACAAAATGAGCACCTAAGAAAAAAAGACCGTATGCAGATAATGAAGGTCGTGCTATATCAGAGACTGAAAAAATGAAAAAGGGTTCGACAAAATACCCAGACAAAATGAAGGTCGTGCTATCAGAATAACCACGGCCACTTATTTGCTATATCAAAATGAAGGTCGTGTGAAATAAGTGCTTTATCAGAGACTGACAAAGGGTGACCTTATTCGCTTATAAGCCAGCTCATAAGCGACGTCAAGAGGAAGGCACCCATCGACAGTCCTTCCTCTGGGCACTTATTTCACATTTATGCCTAGGCCCTCAATTTTCCTATAGCCTTTCTCCTGCCTTTCCCCGTAAGAAGCCCTTTTTTGACGCCCGTGGGTCTTTCCCTTACGGCTGGATCGAACGAAATTGCCTTAACTATTGCCTCAGGTGCTTTGGCCAATATAGTAGGCCAATAAGCCTAGTCCTGCTTGTACACCTGGTATTCCATTTCCGTCTGATCTGTATCGAGCTAGTGAATAGTTTGATAGACTAGGGACCTGGGATCAGGTTGCCTCTTTACGGGTCCGGCCTATTCAAGAGAAGCCTCATCAGGGCGAAATATCTCCCACGAGTACTGAAGAAAGCGCTATTGGTCTTCCTCCTTCGCAATACCTCAAAAGGTCAACAAGGACTGATCGGCTCAATCAAGGGCAAGTGAACCAACTCCTATTTTAGTACGTCGGTTGTGCTTCCGCATTTGCTATTTCGAGTATTGGAAGACCTGACTCTGGTTAGTGAAGAAGGGACAGTTGCATAGCCAATCATCTAAAAGAAAGGAAGAGTTGCAAAGCCAATCATCCTCCTTCTTGTCATATGAGAGAGAATAACTGGTTCTGAAAATCATCTCGAGTTTCCTTGAGCAGTAAACTAGCCTGAACCAGGAATAAAAGTAATGGGCTGAGCTGTGAGGAGACAGTACTATATAAATAAGGCTTTTAGAAGATAGTTGAGTTGTCGAAGCCCCGCAATGAAGGAAAACGGGAGGGGGGATGCCAGACGATCTCATCTTTCCTCGATCGATAAATGAGGCCAGGCGGTCGTCAATGACGAAGGTCTTTCGTAAGAAAAATGAGAGTCATCGCGTGCAGTCCCACTAGTTGATGTCAAAATGATGGACTCTCCTAAACCAGATAGATCAATGTTTAAATTGCTAAAGAGATGTCCATACCACCTAAACAACTAGTTGTGTCTCTATCTGTAAACGTATGCCGATGCATTGATAGTTTCCTAGAGGCGAAAGACGAACCCCAACATTGTCGATATTGAAAGGGCATGCTTCCCAAAATGCTATGTCATCTTTCTCTCCATCCTAGCCACGAAAGCTTTATGGAAAGGACCGAAGATCGTCGGCCCCCTCATCCCCCCTTTTTCTTTTTTTCTCATCCCCGTGCACAATGAGGCTGCTACGGAATTCACCCACTCGTCTGCCTTCCGTCACATTGTGTGCTTCGGAATGGATGGCCAAATGACTTGCCAGTCACCGACATGGGCCGTCTACAAAACGTGTCTCCACACCACTGGGGCAGTCCCGTCCCACCGATCACTTTGCAAAACGGGAAATTGATCAGAACAAAGGCACCTAGTAGGAAGCTCTGCCTTTGTTTTAGTTGAGGCTTTGTAGACTGGTTTTGAACGAGAGGATATAGCCAATATTTAGCTACAACTGACGGGATGCCACAGGGATAGTAAGCCAGCTCATAAGCGACGTCAAGAGGAAGGCACCCATCGACAGTCCTTCCTCTGGGCACTTATTTCACATTTATGCCTAGGCCCTCAATTTTCCTATAGCCTTTCTCCTGCCTTTCCCCGTAAGAAGCCCTTTTTTGACGCCCGTGGGTCTTTCCCTTGCGGCTGGATCGAACGAAATTGCCTTAACTAGTGCCTCAGGTGCTTTGGCCAATATAGTAGGCCAATAAGCCTAGTCCTGCTTGTACACCTGGTATTCCATTTCCATCTGATCTGTATCGAGCTAGTGAATAGTTTGATAAACTAGGGACCTGGGATCAGGTTGCCTTTTTACGGGTCCGGCCTATTCAAGAGAAGCCTCATCAGGGCGAAATGTCTCCCACGAGTGCTGAAGAAAGCGCTATTGGTCTTCCTCCTTTGCAATACCTCAAAAGGTCAACAAGGACTGATCGGCTCAATCAAGGGCAAGTGAACCAACTCCTATTTTAGTACGTCGGTTGTGCTTCCGCATTTGCTATTTCGGGTATTGGAAGACCTGACTTTGGTTAGTGAAGAAGGGACAGTTGCATAGCCAATCATCTAAAGGAAAGGAAGAGTTGCAAAGCCAATCATCCTCCTTCTTGTCATATGAGAGAGAATAACTGGTTCCAAAAATCATCTCGAGTTTCCTTGAGCAGTAAACTAGCCTGATCCAGGAATAAAAGGTAATGGGCTGAGCTGTGAGGGGACAGTACTATATAAATAAGGCTTTTAGAAGATAGTTGAGTTTTCGAAGCCCCGCAATGACGGAAAACGGGAGGGGGGATTCCTGACGATCTCATCTTTCCTCGATCGATAAATGATGCCAGGCGGTCGTCAATGACGAAGGTCTTTCGTAAGAAAAATGAGAGTCATCGCGTGCAGTCCCACTAGGACGTCAAAGAAAAAGTATGCCCCACATAAAGTGGAATAAAATCTTTGTCTAGTTACAAAGGAAAACCATCGGTGAGCAATAAAATACCCCAGGCGTCAGTGGTGGATCAAGTTGAATCACATATTCCGTCCCGTCGGTGATCAAAGCAGTGGTAGGAAGCTCGATAAGTAAGTCTTTCCTCTACATATGGAAAGGAGGAAAATGAATCTCGATAGTCTATTGATTTTCAGACTAAATGCGACATGCCTTTTTTTTACTGGCGGGCTACTCTTCTTTGACACATAGATGCATTATCTAGGAGAAAATACTGGGATTAATCAAAACTGAAATGAGATTTTCTCAGTCGATTGAGCTCCGTGAATAAAGAAAAGTTCGGGCTTCCCATGAGGAAACGTGACATTTGCTTGAAGGAGGAAGGAAGGGAAGCTACAAGATAATGTTGGATAAGACAATCTCATAATTGTCTGCTAACTAGGGGAAATAGAAAGGATGAGAAGAGAATCCTACAATCATATGACTATTCTCGAGATTGTCTTCTTCATTCACAGAGGGTAAGAAAAACCTGTCCTTCAGAAAGAAGAAGAGACAGAGTTTTGATTTCACCTTGCTAAACTACAAGCAACTGTTTGCCCACCGAAGGGAGAAAAGCAAGAATGAAGAACAACGAAGCCCTTACGCGCGTCCCTCCTTGCAAGAGGTACGAGGGTAACGTCTAATAGTTTCCTGTAGTTGCTCTAGAATCCTCTTTGTCTGCTCTTTCTCCTATTTATCAGACTGATTTTTTTCTTTGATTCTTTTTTGATCTTGTGACATAGTCTTGTCTCTAGGTGAATATCACTATGGAATGCGTTAGGATCCCTTCTATCTCTCCCTCTCTTTCTTCCTCCTGTAGTCTGTATTGGTTTAGGTAGCTAGGATAAGTCATTCTATCCTTTCTAACTTCTATCTTCTATGGATTGATAGCTCCTATCCTAGCAGCTAGTAATCTTATCTGATCTACCGGATGATGCGTCTCGTCCGTATATATCTAATATCGTCCTTCTCTCTTTCTATCACTCAATACCGGGTTAGCCCCCATTAGAATGTATTATATGTAGCCGTCTTTCTCTTGCCTTTAGGAATGAATAGACTTAGTCCTTAGGGTCTCTCTTTTTTATAGCAATACTAGGACTTTGACTTCTTTCTCTTGCTATGCCTTTTTAAAACCCTTCTAGGAAGATTTTTCACTTCGTCCGGGGGGGGGGGGGGCTTTCCATCTGATGCTGGATTTCATTCACGTCTATTCGTCGATCGGAATAGTTATAACAAATTATGTTATATAACATGCGTTGTTCTATACCTGCCGATTGAGATGAATAGGACAACCACATATCTAATCGTCAATTTAGATCAAATAAACATAATACGGGTGAAGATGACATATGAAAAAAAGGGGTCCTTTTTCTTTTACGATTCATATCTTCACCCGTCGTCGAGGGAAGATGATACGCTGAAATGACGAAATGACGAAGTAGAGTCCGATATTCCAGGGAAGAGTGAAGAGGCAAGTAGCGCTTCCGGAGTCTATGGAAACGAAAAAAGCCCAGCTCTACCATATCTCAGGCTAGCTCAACAAGAAAAACGTCCTGCCGGAAGAGACGAACCTTCCTTCCGACGCTTTTCTCCGAAAGGCAGAAAAGCTACTCATAAGTAGAATATCTTTGTTGGGGTTTATTAAATTTTTCAGAAGTATAAGCTATGATTTCTTTTTGTTTCGCTATTAGGACTCTAGCCCAAAATAGGTCAGAAACATCAGTTTGGAGAGTTACCAACTCTTCTTCTTTGGGAAAATATAGTATTGTTTGCTGGGTAATTAATTCTTTTATATTTTCTATTTCTTTTTCTTCCTTAGAAGTAAGCTGAATTCCTATTTTGTCTGTATTCCATTTTCTTGGTTGTTCACCATTTTCTATTTTATACTTAGACTGTTCTATAGTCAATTTTTCTTGTAAATTTTGGACTAGCTGGGATAGGTGAGGAATAAATTTCCTTCCGTAGTTTAAAAGTCCCAAAAAACTCTGTAATTGTTTTAGAGTCTTAAATGTTTTAGGGAATTCTTTTATCGCTTCCGGAGTCTATGGAAACGAAAAAAGCCCAGCTCTACCATATCTCAGGCTGGCTCAACAAGAAAAACGTCCTGCTGGAAGAGACGAACCTTCCTTCCGACGCTTTTCTCCGAAAGGCAGAAAAGCGACGAAAAGCATTAGACAGGGAAAGCATGGAGCGCACCCGTATGCGCGAGTCACCTTCCTTCTTCTAGGCTCCGAGTCACCTTCTTCTGACGCTCCTGGTGTATCATAGGGGATTTGCTTTTTCTTCGGTCCGGATCCACTGTGGGAATGATTTGGAAGATCCAAAACGAAAAACAGCGGTATTTGCTAGCAACAACAGCACAATAGAGGAAGAATGAAGGGAATATCTTGTCGGGGCAATCGTATTTGTTTCGGCAGATACGGCAGATACGCTCTTCAGGCAAAGATCCCGCGCAGTCGGAACGTCTTTCTTTTAGAATAGAAAGAAAATCGCGAAAGCGACGAAGCTGACGGCTGGAAGAGCCTGAAAGCACAGGTCTCTCTACGAAATTTCACAGATGCGAGAGGAGAGAAAGCTAAACCGCTTATGACGTGACGGTAGGGGAAGATGCAAGCGTCACCCCAGTTTATACCGAACTACGTCTCGGACTCCGCGAGACCCTTCCCTGAAAGTGATCGACGAAAATGCTGAGTCGTCTCGAAGCCAATGAAGTGTGCACGACCCGTGGGAAATGGGCTGTCAGACCTCTACTCTCCTTCGTCTTTCATTCTGAGTCTATAAGGAATAAAGAGAGTGTGATGCGGTGGCACTGCACTCTCGTTTGTGTCAACTGTCGTATTCTTTATATGGAAATCAGAGGCCAAGGAAACATTCCCTTGACTCGTAATGATGAGAATTTGACTCCACGAGAAATTGAGCAAAAAGCTGCTGAATTGGCCTATTTCTTGCGCGTACCAATTGAAGTATTTTGAACTGACCGGCTCAAGCGGAAGTCAATCGACGATCTCTTTTATGTGTCCGATCCGTTCTTGCTCGACGTGGAAGGACTAGCCCAAACGATGGATTCAATGAGTTCTTGTCAATAACCACGGCCACTGAATAGAAACATTAAACTAAAAGCCCAGACAAAATGAGCACCTAAGAAAAAAAGACCGTATGCAGATAATGAAGGTCGTGCTATATCAGAGACTGAAAAAATGAAAAAGGGTTCGACAAAATACCCTTTTGTTGAAGAGCATACAGAGAGGTTGTACTCCCGGCTTTCTTCCTGTGGTTACTATTCTCCGAGCACAAGCCGACGTGATTCGATTGACCACAGCGGAACACTTTCTTACCATCCCGGCGTCTATTGCCTAGTTTCGTCATTTCCGACAGTAATGCGTCGATAGAGGAAATGCCTCACCTGAGAGTGAAAGTTCAATCCCATCACTTCATGCCAGTCGTCGATCTGACCTCGATTCCGACAGAGACAATCCCTTATTCGATCAGCTTTCTTCTCTTTTTTTTTGAACTCGATGCGATCGATGCTCATCTCTTTTGATAGGGGGGACCCTACTCTCCTCTGACGAAGAGGATGGTTCAATAACCGGTGCATTTTTCATTTGTCCTATTTTATTCTAGGTTCAAACCGGGACCACGCACCAGATATCCGGAGGTGTGGAAAGAGCTGCTGTTACCAGCGGAAAAACCATCAAAAAACGACGATTGCTCGTGGAGGTTTCCACAGAAAGACCCCTTGGTTCTGGCGACCCGACTGAACGAATGCGGTGACGTGATTGTGTAGCGAGGAGAATGGGTAAAGTAAAAGACAGACGGATGGCTCGCGATTGATAGCTGACTGGCCTCCGAGTTTCGACTACTGACGTAGGAGTCCAGTAGCACTTCATCCCTTCGAGCGACGATTCCGATCGACGCAAGCAGGATCGTGTTCATCAACTGATCCGACAGTCTTTTCTAGTGGAAGAAGTCCTTTGCCATCACCGAGACCAAACGGTTGATTTGTCTCCTAGCCTAGGGCTTTTTCGGGATATTGCTATTGCTACTGCATCTCTTTTGCACTCTGTCCTTCGTCGCATTTGTTTTCTTTCGCAGGTCGAATACCTGAAGAGGACAATTGGGATATTTATTACATTAGCTAAAGCTTATTTGTTTCTGTTCATTCCGATCGCAGCAAGATGGACTTTACCTAGAATGAGAATGGACCAGAAATAGAGATTTTAGGCGCAATAGAAAGGAATGTTGTCACCGGGGTGGGTGAACCCTCATAGATATCAGGTGCCCACACTCTGTAGGCAAGGACTGAAGACAGGTCCGGCAATGGGAAGCGCTTATGCCCTCAGGGATGCCCTCAACTAAAAAGAAACCCTTCTTCCGAGACCGCTTTCAGCAACCGACGCCCGTTCCTCCCCGAGAAAAGAGGACCGCTCGATGCGCCGTCGTGACTGATAAGGCACAACTTCATCCAGGCCCCGAACATCATTATTTTTTCCGCCAGCCCCTCGTCGGACAAAATCCGACCAGAAGAGAAGAAGGAGTTGCCTTATTTTTTCCTCCGAGTCGAATCGATGGAGACCTAAACGGGTAGCCCGCCCGCATGACGACGATGGATACCACCGCACATTCATAATAGCGTTCGGACTCATGTGCCTTCCAGAACCAGGGGAGTTCCCTTGCTCCTGCTGCATAGAGTTAATGGTATTTCATAACTAATAGATTGAGCAGCAGCTCGTAGACCACCTAAAAAAGAATATTTATTGTTCGATCCATATCCTGACATAAGAAGTCCAATCGGAGCAATACTTGAAATGGAGATCCATAAAAAAACACCTATACTGAGATCGGCTAAAATAAGGCGATATCCAAATGGAATTACTAACTCTATTCGTAAACTTCAACGAGATCCGGTAGCAGGTGCCCCAAACTTCTGCCTTTTCTTCTGATGTAGGCAGCACCTCGGAAAAAAGCACGGACGAGCCACATGCAGGGAAACTTGCACGTGTGGTTCTGGCCGGGGAAGGATGAGAATGCGGTGACGTGACGATCGCTATACAGAGACTTTTTCTGACGAGGAGTAGCCACCCTGGAAGATACGATGGCCAAATTACCTCTCCGAACCTTCTTTCAACCTTCGATTTAGAAAACTGAGGCAACAGCTCTTCTCCGCGTTCAGCCGACGGAGCATTCATCCATTTAGAAAAAAAAGCCCCTCCCCCGCACCGGGGATTCGATTCGGCTCCCCCTCTTCCCTTTCGCGAAAAATAGAGAAATGAATTGAGAAATTCATCGGATCCTAGTTCGGGACTGACGGGGCTTGAACCCGCAGCTTCCGCCTTGACAGGGCGGTGCTCTGACCAATTGAACTACAATCCCAGCAAGGTGTATAGCATACATATTCTTATGGTTTCATAAGAATTGTCATGTTCTAACGTAACAGATACACGAATGATATAGTGATATCATATCCACATAAACAGGCTTCTGCGAAGGGTGCAAAGCTCACTTTTTCGAAGGAGAAAGAAAAAAACCGCCGTTGTTACCGGAGCTGCCAGTGAGGAATCCATGCTCTTTCGTTCATTTAGAAAAGCGGAGGATACCACGCGGAATGAGAAAGGGGTGGAAAGTTTCCGTTTCCTTCGTGTAACTTACTCTCAGAAAGAGGTACTCGTTTCACATCTGACAACAGATCTCCTTCGAGAAAAAAGAGGTACTCGTTTCGAGATCCGATAGGAGAAGCAAGAGAATGTCGATCGTCGCTTCGACGAATTCAACTGAAAGTGGTAGGTAGGTTTGAGGAACCGACGGGAGTTTACTCGACAAACTCCTGGCGGCGACGAAACCGGGGAGCCTTTTCGTTAGGTTAGCGCGTCCGACGTCTACCGCTTGACTTTTTTTTCTCCGAAGAACCAGATATGCGACAGGATTGCTGTAACTGGTGCAGGGGCAGGGTAACTACTCTTTCTAAAGGAAGAGAATCGAAGGGATTACCGCCTTTCTACTCTGCAGCTCATGTCCTTCTGTACAGTTCTTTTTTTTCGTCGGAATTGATTGTAGGATTTGCAAGATGAGTAATGACACACTCGTCAGCCCTCCCCTCGACGTTCAGTGGCTGAACGCAAGTCTTGATCAACTCTTCCACGGAATAAAGACTGCACGGGTTTTGACTTTTTCTGCGCAGATCCCGACTCTCTGTCTTTGCCGACCAAAGGAGTAAGCGCCACCAAAAACCAGCAAAAGAAAAGAAGGAGAGCTAGAGCGAAGGAGAGGGCCCGATGAGTCGTCGATCTCACTTTCTTCACGGGATGGGAATAATGAGCAATAGAGTCTGACGAAGGAAAAGTGTTCCAGCGCTTGGATTCCACTTTTTATTTATCGTCGATCTGGATACTAAAGAACGGAGGGCTTGAATTTACCGTGCCTTGAGAGTACTGCTGCTGTTGCTGTGAATAACCAGACCGAGAACCCCAATTGTTTATGTTTCGGTTTTGCTGTGAATAACCGGAATTGGAAGCCTGAACATGGAAGCCTGAACATAAAGAGAAATATAAAAGGTCGACAAAATATAAAAAAAGAAAATTCATTAAAACTAATAAATCAGGAATGAAAAAGAACTGTACATGTTTTAAATGTGGCAAAGAAGGACATTATGTTTCTGAATGCACAGTAAACATTAAAACAATATGGTTGAATGAGTTAGATATATATGATATACATACAGGAACCATAGGAGAAGTTCTTAGTGATAATTCTTCCTTATATGAAATAGAAACTATATATGAAGAAAGTCCTTTAAATTCTGATTCTTCTGAGATAGAAGAATTCAATATAAATATGTTAACCTTAAATAAAACATACCATTTTATTCAGGTTATACCTTTGTCCAAATCTACTATATTACCCAAAAGGGAATCATTAAAATTTCCAGGGCATATACTATATGCTAATAAAAATTATAGCATAAGAAGATATCAATCTATAAAAATTTATTTAGATCTGATTATACGAATACCTTATGGTTATTATGGAGAAATTAAAAATCTAAGACATCATTCTCTTAGAAATATTTTTATAACTTATGGATTAATAGAATCCATGACTGATCAAAATATAAGTATAATAATGAAAAGTACGAGTCTAGATGATAATCCATATCAAATTCCTATAGGCATTCCCATCGGAATACTTATAATCCATAAATATGAGGATTTAGCATTGGTTAAAGCTGAACAAGATATTTTACTTTCAACATCTCCACCTCTAAGTTCACAATTTACCCCTGGACAATCTTCTAAAGAACCTATGTTCGAATACAAAGTATATATGAATACATTGTCGGAAATAGAACCTCAAGAAATTCATAATACAAGTATTCAAGAAATTCATAATATAAGTATTGATAACAGTCAAGGGGAACATTATGAAGTAACTGATGAAAATATTGAAAGATTAAAGCTTTCTATACCACATAAACAAGATGAAGTATATAAACCTCAATCTAAATTCAAATCTTTATGGACAAATAAACCTACATATATCTTTGAAAGAATGCAAGGAAATATAGAACTAAAAGGAGATGAAAATTTTACTTCTATAAAACTATTAGACCTCCGTCAAATAGAAAATCTGAAACAAAAATATCCAAAAAAGAAATATTTACGTATCGGATTAATCCAAATAAAAATTACTGGTCTATTCAGGTCCGGAATAGATACACCAATTATGATAATATGTTGTGATGAACGAATCATTAATAATCCTCTAAACAGTATATTAGGAGGTGCAAAATCTAATTTAGCAAATAGAATATTCGGAGTATATATACATCCTGATTTTTGTTTCAGCTTACATGATACAAATATAGAAAAGGCCTGTATTCTATCTATCAATCTTAAAGGAATAGAAATGCTCCCGGGATCTCAAGTATTGGGAATTCAATGGGAACATTGCTGAGCTCTAAACGAAACATCTACTTTTAGATCTATCACACCTACGCAATTCATTAAACTCTTTGAGGTTGGGAATGGAAAAATAATCCAACCCAAATTAGTCAATATAAGACATTTAAGATATGATGATGAGATGCAAGTATTTTTAAAGACTTTAAAACCAAAACGGCATCTTCCTATAGAAACTTTTATTGCCTCAGGAAATACTATTTCTACTACGATTATAAATCCAAGTATCCCTAGAAGTCTTAGTACTTCTGAATACAGAAATACTAATTTACACTTAGAACAAGCTAGACCCAGCATGTCTACTTTAGAAAATCTGGAAAAAACTCCTCTTGAAGGACGAACTTAACGAATTCTTGATCAACAAAAACAATTACAAGACCAACACATTATAAGACTCCCAACTAGCTCGTTTGGCTTATCTAATGTTGGATCTTAATACAAAACCCCAATTGCACATATACATTCCCATGACATTGTTATTCCCTGATAAATCATGTCTTACTATACATACTCTACTAGATTCTGGAGCAGAAACTAGTCTTATACAAGAAAAATTTGTTCCTATGCAATTATGGTTACCCCTAGAAAAGCATGCTAACTTACAAGACTTTATGGGCAGGCCAGTTCTTATCACCCATAAAGCAAAAATCCCTATTTCTATTCCAGATATTCATAACAAGTCTCATCACTATACATTTGACTTCGCCTTATTACCTATAGACTTTAATGTCGACTGTCTAGTTGGCATGAATAACCTTCGACATTATGCTCCTTTCAATTCACAATTTTTTCTCTTTGATCACCATCAAATCCCTCGGGTTCCCTTCCCGATTCCCTTAGCATCATCTTATACTGCAGCGCCACGTGGTGAAAGCCTTATCTCAAACCAAAATCACATCAATAATTATCCTCTTACCATTTTCTCTAATACAGAAGCAGTTATTCATAGTATGCTTAAACCATTATATTCAAACGATCCCTTATTATACTTTGATCGAGCACCAAGATATTGCACCCTCACAATACTCGATCAATATAAAAACATTAATATAAGAACAAATAGTATAATGGTATCTCCTACAGATAAACAAGAATTCTCAGCTCAAATAAAAGAGCTTTTATCCCTCAAATTAATACAACCTAGCAGCAGTCCTCATTCCTCCCCTGCTTTTCTAGTCAGAAAACATGCAGAGCAGAAAAGAGGAAAAGCTAGAATGGTTATTAACTACAGAAAATTAAATAGCTATACAAAGTTTGACGGTTATTTTATACCTGCTGCAGAACAACTAATAAAACAAATACAAGGATCAAAATACTATAGTAAATTTGACGCTAAATCTGGCTTTTGGCAAATAAGATTAGCCAACAAAGAATCTATAGAGTTAACTGCCTTTAGTTGCCCTCAAGGACACTATGAGTGGTTAGTAATGCCATTCGGCTTAAAAAATGCTCCACAAATATTCCAAAAATGGATGAATTCTATGTTTGGACATCTACAATTTGTAGTAGTCTATGTGGATGATATACTAGTTTTTTCTCCTACTTTAGAAGAACATAAACAACATCTACTCCAAGTAGCAAAAATACTGCTCGATAACGGAATTATCCTAAGTCCAACAAAAATACATCTATTTAAAAAGGAAATAGAATTTCTTGGGAAATATATAAAAGAAGGCCAAATAGAATTACAACAACATATATATTCCAAGATAAAGGAATTCCCTAAAACATTCAAAACACTAAAACAATTACAGAGTTTTTTGGGACTTCTAAACTATGGAAGGAAATTTATTCCTCACCTATCCCAGCTAGTCCAAAATTTACAAGAAAAATTGACTATAGAACAATCTAAATATAAAATGGAAAATGGTGAACAACCAAGAAAATGGAATACAGACAAAATAGGAATTCAGCTTACTTCGAAAGAAGAAAAAGAAATAGAAAATATAAAGAAGTTAATTACCCATCAAACAATACTATATTTTCCTAAAGAAGAAGAGTTGATAACTCTTCAAACTGATGCTTCTGACCTATTTTGGGCAGGGGTCATAATAGCTAAACAAAAAGAAATTATAGCATATACTTCTGGAAAATTTGGTAAACCCCAACAAAAGTATTCCACTTATGATAAAGAATTGTTAGCCATTAAGCTAGCTATAAAAAGCTTAAAAATATATTTACTCAACAGACAGTTCGTAATTGAAACTGACAACAAATCAGTATCCCAGTTTTTAAAGAAACGAACAATAAATAATCCTGAAGAAAACATCAGGAGAATAAGAATTGCTTTATATCTCGAGATATACTCATATGATGTTAAATATATTCCTGGATTTACTAATATTCTTGCAGACTTATTAACACGTCCAAACAATGGATAACAAGCGCTCAAAAAGGCCTACTTCCATGACTGAACAAGACAAGAGATCTACTATTAAAGCAAGCAAAAAGATTCTTTCCCACAAAGATCCAAGCTCTTCCAACATTACTTTTCTCCTTTCAGAACAGCCTGAAAGCCAGCCCCTTTCAGAACAGACTGAAAGCCCTCAAAATTCTATGGAAGTCTTGCAACTTCCAATCCATCAATGGATAGAGTTCAAACAACAGCAAGAGAAGCTTTTACAGAAGCTTTCTGAAATCCAGAATCTTGCAAGAAATCTATGTCAATCTTCCATTCTTTCAAAATCACAGGAGTTGAAGCAGAAAGAAAGAAACTGGTTTTCGGGTCCCTCACTTGAAGAAAAGGAACTCAAAACCATTATTTCCAGAAGCAACCTTTCAGACACAGTGATCTGTCCAATTACTGAATTCACCCAATTTCTTACTTCCATAGAAATTGATTCTGAAAGGGCAAGACAATTTGAGGCAGAAGTCATTACCAAAAGAATGGTAGACTTAAATCAACAAAACTGCCTACCGCATGAACAGCTCCTCTTCTTCTTCCATCATCTAGAGGCTACAGAAATCCCTCAGCTCATATTTAAAGAAGAAGCATTAATCAAAAATAAATATGAACGTCCGAGACTATCTGTCTATTTGGGGGATATTCCAGCTTCTTCCAGAGCTCTCCAACTCGGGATAGTGCATAATCTTTATCTAAGCACTATGCATCCTTCTGACTATCTCGATCACATTCCAAAAATTTGTAGTGACCGAGTTTTAAATTACTCCAAGCAGCATTCTTGGGAAACTGGTTTCTGGTTCCGTATTTGGAGTATCTGGGAAGAAAGGAACTTATATCAATTATTCTCTTCTTACCAAGTGTGGGAACTTCATGATCAAAGCCAGCAATTTGCTCATGGATGGGGTATTTATCCTAAACATGAATTCAATTATGAAGAACAAGCCTATGCTGCTGCTAAAGAGTTCTTTACTGAGGCAATGACTGATAGCCTCTGCGGAGCAAGATCTATTACCATTGATAAAAACATCATGCTCTATGATCATCTATCAGCCATTGAATCCACCAAGAAAAAGCTAAGTAAAGTTATCCCTTATCTTACCACCATTAACATCGGAAGAATAGGATGCAAAGCAAGGACAGACTGTATCAGAGAAGGACTCTTCCAAGTAAGATAAAAGCATGGTGGGCCCATTCTACTCAGCCAAAGATTCCTCCTTATCCGCTCTATCGACAAGGGGACAGCAATCAGCAAAAGTGGGACCCTCTAAAGGACAATAATGTAATCCTTTTCCTGTACAAAGGACAATAATGCAGACCTTTTTCCTGTACATCTTTTATAAAGTAACTTTGTAAAAAGATTCCTTCCTATCTGAAGGAGGTCTTAGAAACCTTATAAATAAAGACATCAGATGAAGGGAGGAGGCAGAGAGCCTTTCCGAACTTCTTTTTCTTGACTTACTTCTTCCTCTGATCTGCTTCTGAGTATTCTTAGTGTGAATAAATAGTTCAATTTCGAGCTTTGTACTGGAGCAGAAGCTCTCCTGCAACTGGTATCAGAGCCTTGTGCAGTATCCCTCTTCTTTTTTTGTAAGTATCTTTAACTTAGCCATGACTGGCTAAACTTGTTAGGCATGTTATTTTCTTAATTTCTTAAGCTTATTAGATAATAGTATCTTACGCCATGAGGTAGGAAACGAAACATGGCTGTGCTCTATCTCTCTGAAGTTTGTAATAGTGCCTGTGGTTGACTATATATCCGGAAGGGATGCTTCAGTTATTGCGGCCTTACTCTAGGGATAAAGCCACCCTTAGAGGTTACATGCCGGAGAGAATAGGGTCAAATCGATACTGTTATCTAACCTGCTGAAGAAAAGAAGGAAATAACGTGTCTAAGTCTATAAAACTCTTTACTGAGATGTCTAGAGCTTTAGTTCTTCCTGAATCTTACGAATGTCCTTTTAATCTAAATTCTCATGAACATAGTATACATCTTCCTTGTAATGGTACTACAGAACAACAAAATAGTTTGCTTAATTATTTAAGTGATCAACTCTACCTAGTTTCTCAAAAATTAACTACTTTACAAACCTTTTTGAATTTTCCAAACTTTTCTTTCTCTTCAAAAGAAAGACTTGGATCTGTTAGAATGGTGAAAATATCTTCAAAAAGTTTGAAAGAAACAAATTTTGATGAAGATAGTCAGAAGGATGCATAGTGCTTAGATAAAGATTATGCACTATCCCGAGTTGGAGAGCTCTGGAAGAAGCTGGAATATCCCCCAAATAGACAGATAGTCTCGGACGTTCATATTTATTTTTGATTAATGCTTCTTCTTTAAATATGAGCTGAGGGATTTCTGTAGCCTCTAGATGATGGAAGAAGAAGAGGAGCTGTTCATGCGGTAGGCAGTTTTGTTGATTTAAGTCTACCATTCTTTTGGTAATGACTTCTGCCTCAAATTGTCTTGCCCTTTCAGAATCAATTTCTGTGGAAGTAAGAAATTGGGTGAATTCAGTAATTGGACAGATCACTGTGTCTGAAAGGTTGCTTCTGGAAATAATGGTTTTGAGTTCCTTTTCTTCAAGTGAGGGACCCGAAAACCAGTTTCTTTCTTTCTGCTTCAACTCCTGTGATTTTGAAAGAATGGAAGATTGACATAGATTTCTTGCAAGATTCTGGATTTCAGAAAGCTTCTGTAAAAGCTTCTCTTGCTGTTGTTTGAACTCTATCCATTGATGGATTGGAAGTTGCAAGACTTTCATAGAATTTTGAGGGCTTTCAGTCTGTTCTGAAAGGGGCTGGCTTTCAGGCTGTTCTGAAAGGAGAAAAGTAATGTTGGAAGAGCTTGGATCTTTGTGGGAAAGAATCTTTTTGCTTGCTTTAATAGTAGATCTCTTGTCTTGTTCAGTCATGGAAGTAGGCCTTTTTGAGCGCTTGTTATCCATTGTTTGGACGTGTTAATAAGTCTGCAAGAATATTAGTAAATCCAGGAATATATTTAACATCATATGAGTATATCTCGAGATATAAAGCAATTCTTATTCTCCTGATGTTTTCTTCAAGATTATTTATTGTTCGTTTCTTTAAAAACTGGGATACTGATTTGTTGTCAGTTTCAATTACAAACTGTCTTTGAAAAGTGTTTCCTGGAAATCAGGCTTTTCCCATCCGAGAACCTAGATAACGTCAGTGCTATTGAGACCATGATTCCTCAATGGCCCTCTACCGTAGTATAGGAAGCAAAAGGCATCACACCCCACGGAACCCCCCATTCCATGAGTAGCCACTCGTCATTAATATGTTTGTTCGCGTTAA
The DNA here is from genome assembly GCA_036321105.1 of Dracaena cambodiana. Taxonomy (NCBI): domain Eukaryota; kingdom Viridiplantae; phylum Streptophyta; class Magnoliopsida; order Asparagales; family Asparagaceae; genus Dracaena; species Dracaena cambodiana. The sequence goes on along the minus strand of JAYEPQ010000012.1, from coordinate 31,522,065 downwards.
TTGTGGCCTATCGGGAGACTGCATCTTTGATGCACTGCTAGTACATCATCTGAGAATTCTTAATTGGCTAGTTGTAAATAGCCGTTCCTTTCCCACCCACCCTCCATCTTTACTTCTGTCGAGTGTGAAGCACATGTTGGCATTCTGACGCTCCGTCAAAACTCTATGACCTACTGACATCTTTCTTCCTTCGAATCAGGTATAGAACCCATGGGAGACGCTTGGGTACAATTCCGAATCCGCTATTACATGTTTGCTCTAGTTTTTGTTGTTTTTGATGTTGAAACGGTCAATTGGTCACGATCACGAGTCCGAAGATCCCATCGGCTGGCCGCTTCTCCGCATACCGTCGCCTCTCAGACGGTTGTGCATGTATTCCGTCGCGAGAAGGAAGATCCAAAAAAGCAGAGCGACACCTACCATTTCTCAACATTTGACGAGAGCCCGGAATTTTCGAATGCCAGTCCATTTGTACTCTTCTCTGAATCTTCGAACGAAATGGTTGAGCTATGATGGGAGACTTTGCTCCACAACATCGTGCTCACATTCCACTGTCGTAGGAGACATCTCTTTTCTGCTCTGCATGTTTTCTGACTAGAAAAGCAGGGGAGGAATGAGGACTGCTGCTAGGTTGTATTAATTTGAGGGATAAAAGCTCTTTTATTTGAGCTGAGAATTCGAATGCCTCGTCTCGGGATTCCCATTCTCCTTTCTTCCACCGACCGGGTCATGAATGAAACCAGCAGCCCGTCATTCAGGAATTGAGTAAAGACCCGCGAAGTGTTTGTTCCTGAACGACGGAAGTGGAAAGCAAAAATCGAGATTTCTCGGAAGCAAGCAACTGATTGATTTCGCTTCCGAGACTGAGAAGGAAAAGGAAAGCAGACGAAGCGACGAAGGGATGCCCTCCGGAATTTCGACGAGGAAGCATGCCTGAGCTAAGACAAGGCAAGAGCAGATGAAGTTGACGTCGATATTGTTTTGTTCCAGCAATGCAATAGAGAACGAATGCGAGAAAAGAAAGGGCTTTCATTTCCAGTCTACCATTATTTACTATTTAATTTAGGCGCAGGGAAAAGGAATTTTCTTTTTTTTTGTTTGACCCGTTAACAGATATATTCAGGAATATGAGTCATAGGACTTTATTTCATTTCGATTTTCTTTCCCTCTCTTTTCTTTTTATTCCCTTCCATCATTTCCATCATTCCTTAAGTGCTTGCCCAGTTCGATTTCTTCCGAGATCCCATTTTCGTCGCTTGCTGGACGATCGCGTATGCTTCTTTTTCATCCCGTCGAGTTCCCACCTGTCTACCGCGTCAGAACCTTCCACAGCTCTGAGTGAACTACCGTCTGACACGGAAAAACCCCGTGACGCTGACTCTATTGCCTGCCGTTCCGCGACACTTTTCTGGTAGTACGAATCGCTACGCTTCGCTTGTTTCGAGATGAGGAGAGGCACCGTCGGTTGCTGCGCTCCCTGCGGGTAATCTCTCCCGGAACACTTGTAACTTGAAATACCAATTTTATTTTCAGTCGAAACAGAAACTAATAATTGTGAATTGTCCTCTTTTTATATTTTTTATTTATTTTGAATCCATCAAATCAGATAAATGAAAAACAAATTGTCAAAGAGATTTTTGTTCGTTTAGCTGCACCGGTGTTCGTGGGCTTTGATGAAGAGGTGCACTTCTCAATAAAAATGGAATCTCACTCCGAGATTTTCACCTCAGAATTCGAAGTCATAAGTTTAGACTCAGAGTTCATCATCGTCAGCTTGTGGGACTTCCTCCTTCGAGATTGGACCGTGCAATCGAACTATGAGCTAGAGGTCTTTTGACTTTCGTTTGACTCCTCAATAAAAATGGAATCTCACTCCGAGATTTTCACCTCAGAATTCGAAGTCATAAGTTTAGACTCAGAGTTCATCGTCGTCAGCTTGTGGGACTTCCTCCTTCGAGATTGGACCGTCCAATCGAACTATGAGCTAGAGGTCTTTTGACTTTCATTTGGACCATGGCGGCCAGTGCAAGCAAGGCGAGAGACAGCGACTGATGCTCTTTCCCCTGAGACCGGAACGAGACTGACTAATGAATGAGGCAGGCGAGTCGAAGCAATGCTTTTCAAAGGAGCCCATTATGCAATGAACATAATTGATCTTATTGAGAAATTGTCCCATATTACACTAAACAAATATCTGTATTATGATTCAGTGTTTCGTTTGAAACGATGTGGTAGAAAGCAACGTGCGACTTGAAGGACATGATTCGTTGTGGATTCTTACATCCACCATTTTCTATAAGAATGAAGATGCTCTTGAATCGACATAGTTTGTTCTATTCTGCGGGAAGCTATGAGTTCCGAGTTGACGAGATCAAAAACAAATCTGTCCCTTTGTGGGACTGGAGCTGCGGGTTCGAGCCCCGTCAGTCCTGAACTAGGATCCGATGAATTTCTCAATTCATTTCTCTATTTTTCGCGAAAGGGAAGAGGGGGAGCCGAATCGAATCCCCGGTGCGTTCTTATTTTATTAGATTAGAAGATCGTGATTTGATCCGCATATGTTTGGTAAAAAGAATAATCTTCTCCTTTGATCAGAAGAAGATTTTGTAAACACGTCATTCGGAAGGAGCGGTACCGAATAGCCCGTCGCCGATGGGCGTCGGAAGAGTAGGGTCAGGCCCGACAGTCTGAAGTCTGATTCTCAGATACAAAAAACCAATTCGACGAAAAACGTCTACCGAAAAAACTAATAATAATTCAAGTTTCATTCAAATTAATCATTTTGGCTGACTGTTTTTACATAGATGATAAGTAAAAAAGCAGTAGGCCGATCCGGTTAAAATCCAATGTCGATCTGCCGTCAGTCTATACCTATACTGGTAGTGCGATTCGACATTGGTTCCAGCATGACAGCAAGCACAGACTGGCATCGACTTCGTCGAATGACCAAAGCATCGGTTGCTTCCGCAAAAGGTCTTTTGTTGCCTTCTTCGACCGACAGACGACGGAACCCAAATTTGGATTTTTTTGACAAAAAAATGTTGCGGAGACAGGATTTGAACCCGTGACCTCAAGGTTATAAGCCTTGCGAGCTACCAAGTTGCTGAGGGGAAGAGGGGGCAGCCCTCGGCCCGATCATCCAATTCGCTCCAACAGACAGGCATGGTTCAGTAGTCAAAGCAACTTCGTCACTTTCGTGTACCCATCGGACGGCAGCCCATCAATTCTAAATCATCTGATTCTGAGCATCAATACGCCTGCCCGACATCCTTCCTTGAAGTAAACCCACCGCGCTATACTGCTCTCGCCCTAGCACACGCTACTACCGCGCTCCAGAGCCTGGAAGCGACAACGCGCTCCTTGCACTAGCAATGCCGTCGCCTACATGAAGTACGGTACCAGTATTCACAATCTTTACTTCTCTATTATATTGTTCAATACTTTCACGGATAATATTACTAATTTCGTCAGCTCGATGGTCTCAGCACCCTTCACCTGGAGAATTCCAGCACCACCGTTGAGCAGGCCGGCGTCACATCACAGCCAGTAACCTTCCTCACCGACCGTCGGTTCCTTCCGAGGTCGTCGGACGGTGACGGCCGTCGGATGACTTGTTCTTCGCCTCAGGGTCATCAACTGAAACTACTGATGCTTACTCATATGCTGGCCAAAAGAAAAGACAATTCAATTGGACTCTGAAAGAGAGAACCGATCGGTAAAACGTCGATTTCAGAGAGAAGCGGGCGGTCACGGGGAATGGACCGTGACTACCTCCCTGCCCAATTCCACAACCTGGTCTGGCGTAATCCGCTTAGGGAGAGCCTTCCGTCGAGCTTTGATATCAGCAGGAGCGGGGTCGGTCAAATCATCTGCAGGTACATAAACTGCTTGGATCGAAGTTTGCTGATATTATTACCAGTATTCGATACTAGGTCATTCATAGCATTACTATACCTTCCCAATTCATTGCGGATTGGTTATTCGTCAGTACAAGTTTAGCTTACGATGTATTTGGAAGTCCTCGGCCAAACGAGTATTTCTACCCCTGCCCCTAAAAAAGAGACCCCCTTCTTCCTAAGCAAAATAGTCATCTTTTTTATATGTTATATTTCAAATGTATATAATTCTTTTATTATATTCCGTAGGATACCCTATATATCAAAAAGATGTACAATCAAACCTATTTCTCGATTCAATAGAAGCCGGGGGGTAGAGATAGATAGCTGACGACGGGTAAATCCCGTTGAATTGCAGCTTTTCCTCTTTATCATCCAGACAGACAAATAGACCTATGGTATCTGCTTGCCCTTTCATGAGCGGGGACAGAATGAAACGACCATAATAAAGACGCTTACTGTCTACTTTTGATTCAACACATTTCCACTGTAGTGTTCGAGTGGATCCTGCTATTTCCTCTCGAACCATAAGGTCCTAGGATTCTTCATTTTGACTATCTTCGCTTGCATCAGAAACATCGCCAGCTCCTTTCTTTCTTTCAATATGCTCTGAGTAGTAGGTCTTTTGGAAGATCCAGCCGCACCTTCTAGTACGGCTACCTTGTTACGACTTCACTCCAGTCACTAGCCCCGCCTTCGGCATGCCATAGGTAACTACCTCCATCAGAGGTTGCTTCGACCCGTTCATGACTGGTT
>JAYEPQ010000012.1:31479913-31514913 GCA_036321105.1 Dracaena cambodiana | reverse complement strand
CTCTCGTTTCGGGAGGATCGAGTCGGGAGGGCACTTTCCCTTTCTCCGATCCCACCTCCAATGAATGAATTATGGGCCGGACGAATAAAGCGGGGATAGTCTAGTTCAATCGTAAAAAAGAAAGGAAAGCTCGCAACCGACGCTATTGCCTTCCCTTCTTTCCCAATAGAAGGGGATAGGGAGACCGTCTCAGGGTTCTGTCCTTTGCAGAGCACTCAACTCCTCGTCCATTTCTTTTTGCCAATGCGGAAGAAGAGATCGGAATCTACCGGACTGAGACTGATGAAAAGAAGAAAGAGAAGTGTGATAATCACGAAGACGAAGAAAAGGTTGACAAAGACGCGATTTAGCTGTTGTCGAAAGGGAGGAATAAGAGGCTGTTGATTTACGCTGGCTTCGGAGCGTCGATGCGCCTGAATCCTCCCCACCGGGTAACACCATATTCCCCCTCCAGAGGGCCCGGAAAGAAGAAACAATCGCCGACGGTCAGACCTCCCGAGAAGCCCAACCCTGTCACTACCGAGCAAAGTACCGGGCTCGACCCCCGAGGAAGACCCCACGTCACTTTCATAGAGACAAAAAAGGAACTCCTGACGTTTTGCGCCAATTCCGATATTCGCAAGGCGTACGACTCAGTTCCGTCGGGATGCTGTCCTCAATACCCGTCGAATCCGTCGAAGTTTCCTGAAATGTCAGGTAAGATGCCCCAGTATAAATAGTAGCTATATGTTCTACCGTAAGAGGGTCTGATTGGGATTGTTTAAGCAACTCACGTAATCGTTGACCTCTTGCCAATTGATTCTGAGTAGCTTTATCGAGATCAGAAGCGAATTGTGCAAAGGCCTCTAACTCTCCGGACGGCTATCTTCCGGGGATCTACACGAGAGAGACCTATCGTCTCACCCGGAAGGACTACACCGGCTCGAGCTCGAGGCGACGGGTGTGCACGGATGAAGGCAGCCTGTGGTGCAGGTTTGTGAGAGCCGACGTACAGGTTTGATGGGAATTGGTCTTCCTATTTATTCGACAGCCTCCTGACGTGCTCGTGGGCGTTGCAAATCCCAAGTTTGTCTATGAAGAGCTGATCTAATTGTATTAGTTTCTATAATTGATTTCTTCTGTGTAATACTAATTGATAGGGCCTCATTGATAAGTGCTACAAGATCTCGTGCATTGGAACCCATTGATCTGACGCGACTGACGAGGATAGGGATCTAAGAACATCCTGCTCGTCAGAGGAAAATTCGATTTCCGACAGTTCCGACAGGCTCACTTTGCTTTCTCAGGGGTTGCCGAGCTCAAAGACGCTCTCCAGAGCTGGAAGACGGAGAGGGCAAGCCACTGTCGATGAACGGGGATAAGTGAAAACCTGGATACAGATCGACGACCGATCCGATCCTTCCGACAAGAAGAGAGAGAGAACTCTTCCAGTCGGTTCAATAAATCTGCTCTTTTCCGTTCAAACAACTCACGTCCCGCGCGCCCGAGGACGAACGACGCTACGGATTAAGCTGACGCGCGACGGTTTTTAACCGAAAGAAAGAACGACGCAAAATTACGTCAATCCATTGAGATATGGTATGCCACAAGTGAATATTTGAGACAAGAAATGAATCCTAATTTTCGGATGACTGATCCCTCTAATCCAGTGCTGGATAAATACCTTTGGCAGCTAATCCTCTTGATAGTACGGTAGTCGCATCTAAATGTGCAAATGTCGTGGCAGGAGCGGGGTCGAGGCATTTCCCATTCATTTATGTAGGTAGGAGCTCCTGGGACAACAAAATGAAAAAAAAAAAAGGATGCAAAGTCAATGTCTTTTCATCATCCTCAGCTGCATCAACAACAGGATCCGCTGCATCAGCAAAGGAGCGTCGGTTCGGGTGATGAAAGCCCGCTTTTGCTTGACCTCCCACGTGACGAAGGTGAAGTTTGCGATTTTCCCTCGAGCCACCCCACAAAAAACCTCATAATAATTGGGTAAACGACGGTCAATTTGATCTGCTACGGGGAGATTATATGTTCCCATCTATGCCTCTAGTGATGCTTCAACCTTCGTCTCTGCTGCTCCCGTCCAGCACCATCACCGACGCACGAGATTGTCCAGCCAGAGAGGGAAAATGACTCCGCCTGTGAGCCATCTCTTACCTACTAGGAGAGTCAAGCCAGTGACCCTGACTCACCCTCCGTGGACGAACCTTGCGGAGGAACCCTTAGGTTTTTGGGGCATTGGATTCTCACCAATGTTTGCGTTACTCAAGCCTTGTCTACCGCGTCAGAACCTTCCACAGCTCTGAGTGAACTACCGTCTGACACAGAAAAACTGTCAATCGACGAAATTCTTTGTCTGCTTTCCTGCCATATTCCGATTGGACTCGTCTTTTGTTTTTTCCCTATGCTGTTCACTAGCCAGATGGCTCTTTTCCAAAAACGACTACTGGCAGGAATGAGACCAAGAAAAGATGGTCTCGTCAGGATGAAAACTGACGCAGGTAACGAAAAGTACGTTCGGACGGAAGAAGCGAGGGGAGAAATTCAACCTACCAGGCCGGGACTAGACGTCTAGTTCTCAAGTAAAATATAGGGTCTCGGATGGATCTGCTTCAACCGGAATCATTGCCCGACCAGTAGCCGAGGATGGTGAGGAAGGATGGAAGAAAGAAGAAGAAAAAGCCTTGTTCTTTGGAAGATCTATCTCGTGTCTGGTAGGCTGTCGATCTCCATTCTGATCTTTTTTATCCCAGTTTGGTAAATCAAAGTGTGCTTTTTCCATCTCTTGCGTCGGCTTGGGTCTGTGCTGGAGGGCTGGCTCTCCTCAGTACCAAATGCTGAAGGTGGAGGGGATTTGCGAGCGACGGTCTGAGGTAGTCAATGTCCTTTTCTTTCCTTCCGACGAGTCATCGTCGATGAGAATGGAAATCCGGTAATGGGTCGTTCGGAAGAGCAGTCTCGCTTGGCTTCACCGACTGAGATGGCTTGCGCCGGGGGAAAACTATGATGCGTTGAGCTCAACTACAAAGGAGAGAGTTCCTTTTGTTTTGTTCACCGTTGGTTGGCTTTTTTTTAATCCGGAAGGGTTCCTTCGTAGTTTTCTTAGGTGAGAGGTCCACTTCCACCAAAACCCGTACGAAGTGCCCGTACGTTCCGTTAAGTGATCGTTCGTCAATTTTCAACGGATTCCCTGCTGCACGCTGCTGTATACCTGGTCAGCAGAGGAGGGAGGAGGGTCCTATCTTTAGAAAGCTTGACAGAACTATAAGGGGGAATTGTCGACGGGTAAAGCCCCAAACGACGGAAAGAGGGATCTCCTTTTGTTACCGATTTACAGACGGCTGGCCAACTTCTTCGAAATTGGACGTCAATGTAGCCCGACGAAGCCTCCCTTTTTGAACTCTGCTCGGAGGGTTTGGTGGTTGCTTGCTACCAAGACGATTTCTTTATGCCCATCAAAGGACCTCGAGATGCTAATCCACGAAAAGCGATACGAGAAAAAGGAAGAGACTCATAGAATGGCAGAGGCAAATAGAGCTTTTGCACATTTTCGTTAAGCGACGGTTGGGCTACGAACCATTCCCCAAAGCAGCTGACGAGCCTATTCTATGTGCGTGGATATGTGGAATATTGATTCAATTGCTGAAAACTTTTAGCTGATTCTACCAGCTTTGTGATTCCTACATAGACGGGATGGATTCGACGAAGCAGCCGACCGATGGATAGTGAGTGCAGTCTTTCCTGTTTTTGACAGCACGAGACTCTGACGGGAGGCTAGTAGTCAGGTAGTATGCTCTGGAAGCTGAAAGCAAAAAGAAGAGGAAGCTATAAAAGAGGACTAACAGCTAAAGCAAAGGAAGAGGTATGGAGGAAAAAAGGAAGAGCGTGGACCTCCTGCTTGCATTCTACCAGGCGTCGGTGGTGACTATGCATTTTTGAGCTACTGTCTTCGTCCAAAGAATGCTTGGGTTCGGCTTTGTCTGCTTTGGTGAAGGTTCACAATCCTTCTTTCCTTCTTTCTTTGTGGTTCTACTTCTCCCTTATCTCAACGACGGCTTTCAGTCGACGAGCAGGGGCTCAACTCAATTGCCTTATTCAAGTAGTACGTCCCTCGGGACCAACAAGGGGTAGTACAAGAATATTCACCTGTTGTCCATCGACTACGCCTTTCGGGCCCGGGGAATGAACGCTCCGCCCTCAATACAGTCACTTCTGGAATTCACTGTCAGAAACTACTGATTTGCTTGCGGCGTCAGTGGCGCATGAAGACCGTCGTCATTCTGTTTTAGTGGCGGATCTCTGTTCACCGAAAGAAGAAGGAGGATTGGGGCTCAGTTCGATTTCGACAGCAAACAAATAGGGCATTCATTCGCCAGGTCTGTCGAGTGCCCGTCGTACCACGTAGTTGGTGCACTAGGCTGATCGAGACTCTACTTTTAGGATCTGGCACCTGCGCCCGGCCCGGTCCGCCAGTTCATATTTTGGCTTACGAAGGAAGCTTCGGACTCATGGGTTGAGAACGGGAGTTGAACTCTATGAGGTCGAATCTCCTGCCAAAGTCACTGAATGAGTAAGTCGCCAATCCCTAAAACGGACTATGCAATGTACTTTATCCGCTGGGTTATTTATCAACAACAACTTCTCTTATCATTTATCCCCGATCAAACATCAATCCGACGAGGAAGGAATAAAACGATTCAATAAACTTCTTTTTATCTCCGGTCAATCAATCGGCTTCTCTTTAGACGGAGGGTTCTCCTTCCTGTAGTTGATCTTCTTCTCCTTGCCGGGCTCGGGTGAGAGGATAAGCAACCGAAGGATTCGTTATCGAATCCCACGGGGAGGAGATTACCGGGGTTTATCTTTCTGAAAACAGTCCAGTAGCCATTGTTTCCCAATCATCAGATCGGGCTCAATCCCGACAACAGTTCCCAGGCGCAACGCAACCAGAAACACAGCAGTAAAATACTCCGAAAGGCTTATCTACGACGAATGGAGTCAGGTCAGCGTTGATCTATGTCACTGAATCAGCATATAAGGAAAGGCGTCAGTAGGCTTCGAAGGCTGCAGAATCATGAAATCTACTGGATATTCCCGACGATTCCATAAGGAAAGGAACATCCGAGATCGTCGCATGCCTTCCGAAGTAGCCCTTGACCGATCTTCCCATTGCAGCACTGTGGTTGTAGGTTGAACTCCATCGGAGGCGTCGTCGCTGAGATGATGCCACCTCAAGCCTCCCAGACTTGGCATGAGCTTCAATCATCATAGTATAAAGCCCAAAGTTCGGCCTAAACCCTAAACCCTTCATCTCATCCCAAAGACTCCTCCCGGCGTCAAGCTTCCCAGCCTTCACCAATGACTCAATCATCGAAACATACATAGTCACCGACGGCTTATACCCGAGTGCCTGCATTTCCCGATAAATCCCCATAGATGCATCCAACCTCCCTGCTTTCCCCATCGAATCAACCAGTGCACTGTAAATCGTAAACCCCGGCCGTGACCCACTCTCCTTTCCCCTCTCCTTCATTCCATCAAACAACTTGAGTGCAGCATCCAGCCGTCCCGACCTTGCCAGCGCCGGGATCATCAGTTCGTAAGTTGCGGAGTCCAGCGTGCTGGAGCTCGCCTCCATGGATTCGTAAATCTCAAACGCCTTGTAAGGCAGCCCCTTGCCGAGAAACAGAGTGATCAGCGAGTTGTAAGTTTTCGTAGACAGCCCCTTAAAGTTCGCATCTTTGAGCTTCTTGAAGCAGCAGATATATCTTCGAAAGAATGCAAGGAAATATCTTACAGATATCTTCGAAAGAATGCAAGGAAATATAGAACTAAAAGGAGATGAAGATTTTACTTCTATAAAATTGCTAAACTACCATCAGATAGAAAATCTGAAGCAAAAATATTCTAAAAAGAAATATTTACACATTGGATTAATCCAAATAAAGATAACTGGTCTATTCAGATCCGGAATAGACACACCTATTATGATAATATGTTGTGATGAAAGAATCATCAATAATCCTCTAAATAGTATATTAGGAGGAGCAAAGTCCAATCTGGCAAATAGAATATTTGGAGTAAATATACATCCTGATTTTTGCATCAGCCTACATGACACTAATATAGAAAAGGCTTGTACCCTTTCTATAAATTTAAAAGGAATAGAAATGCTTCCTGGATCTCAAGTATTGGGAATACAATGGGAACATTGTTTAGCACTAAATGAAACATCTACTTTTAGATCTATCACACCTACACAGTTTATTAAACTCTTTGAGGTTGGGAATGGAAAAATAATCCAACCAAAATTGGTCAATATAAGACATTTAAGATATGATAATGAGATGCAAATATTCTTGAAAACTTTAAAACCAAAGACACATCTCCCTATAGAAACATTTATTGCTTCAGGCAATACTATTTCTACTACGATTATAAATCCAAGTATTCCAAGAAGTCTTAGTACCTCTGAATATCGAAATACCAATATTTTGGTTGAACAAGCTAGACCTAGTATGTCTGCTTTAGAAAATACTCCTCTTGAAGGAAGGACTCAACGAATCCTTGATCTCCAAAAGAAATCAGAAGACCAACATATTATAAGACTACCATCTAGTTCATTTGGTCTATCAAATGTCGGATCTTCTTAAGAAAAAACCTCAATTACACATTTACATTCCCATGACATTATTATTTCCTGATAACTCTTGTCTTACCTTACACACTCTACTAGATTCAGGTGCTGAAACTAGTCTTATACATGAAAAATTTATCCCTAAGCAATTGTGGTTAGCACTAGAAAAGCAAGCCAGCTTAAATGACTTTATGGGGAGACCTGTCATTATTACTCATAAAGCAAATCTCCCAATTTCTATTCCAGATATTCATAATATCTCTCATCACTACACTTTTGAATTCGCTTTATTACCAATTGATTTCAATGTCGATTGCTTAGTTGGCATGAATAACTTACGACATTATGCCCCTTTCAATTCTCAAATTTTTCTATTTGATAATCATCAAATTCCAAGGGTCCCTTTTCCGGTACCCTTAGCTTCCTCTTATACTGCAGCCCAACGTGGTGAAAGCCTTATTTCCACCCAAAGAAATTGCACTTATCCTCTTACTATCTTCTCTAATACAGAAGAAATCATACACAGTATGCTTAAACCATTATATTCACATAACCCTTTATTATATTTTGAGAGGGCACCAAGGTATTGTACCCTTACATTACTAGATCAATACAAAAATACTAATGTAAGAACAAACAGTATAATGGTATCCCATGTAGATAAACAAGAATTTTCAGCTCAAATACACGAGCTTTTATCTCTCAAACTAATACAGCCTAGCAGCAGTCCTCATTCATCACCTGCTTTTTTAGTCAGAAAACATGCAGAACAAAAAAGAGGAAAAGCCAGGATGGTCATTAATTATAGAAAATTAAACAGTTATACAAAATTTGATGGATATTTTATACCTGCTGCGGAACAGTTAATAAAGCAGATACAAGGATCCAAATACTATAGTAAATTTGATGCTAAATCTGGGTTTTGGCAAGTAAAACTAGCCAATAAAGAATCAAATCTATAGAATTAACTGCCTTTAGTTGTCCCCAAGGACACTATGAGTGGTTAGTAATGCCATTTGGTTTGAAAAATGCCCCACAAATATTCCAAAAATGGATGAATTCTATGTTCGGACATCTACATTTTGTAGTAGTTTACATAGATGATATACTAGTTTTTTCTCCCACAATGGAAGAACATAAACAACACTTACTTCAAGTAGCAAAAATACTACTTGATAACGGAATTATTTTAAGCCCTACAAAAATTCATCTATTCAAAAAGGAAATAGAATTCCTTGGGAAATATATAAAAGAAGGCCAGATAGAATTACAACAACATATATATTCCAAGATAAAGGAATTCCCTAACACATTTGAAACCCTAAAACAATTACAGAGTTTCTTGGGTCTTTTAAATTATGGAAGGAAATTTATTCCTCACCTATCCCAACTAGTCAAAAATTTACAAGAAAAATTGACTATAGAACAATCTAAATATAAAATGGAAAATGGTGAACAACCTAGAAAATGGAATACAGACAAAATAAGAATCCAGCTCACTCCTGAAGAGGAAAAAGAGATAAAACATATAAAAGGGCTAATTACTCACCAAACAATACTATATTTTCCCAAAGAAAATGACCTAGTAAACCTCCAAACAGATGCATCAGATATGTTTTGGGCAGGAGTTATAATAGTTAAACAAAAAGAGATTATAGCATATACCTCGGGAAAATTTAATAAAACCCAACAAAGATATTCCACTTATGATAAAGAATTGTTGGCCATTAAATTAGCAATAAAAAGTCTAAAAATATATTTACTCAATAGGCAGTTCATCATAGAAACTGATAACAAAGCAGTATCCCAATTCTTGAAAAAACGAACTATTAATAATCCTGAAGAAAACATCAGGAGAATAAGAATTGCCCTATACCTTGAAATATACCAATATGATGTTAAGTATATTCCTGGTTATACTAATATTCTTGCAGACATACTATCCAGGCCAAACAATGGATAAAAGCCGAGAAAAAAGTCAAAAGACCCCTATTATGGATCCCTCCAGTTCCAATCCACACCTTTCAGGACAGACTGAAAGCCTTCCAAGCCACATTAAACTCAGACAGCTACAACAGAAGTTTTCTGAACTCCAAAACCTCGGCAAACAGATATGCCAGGTCTCTGTTCTTTCTAAATCTCAAGAATTAAAGCAAAAGGAGAAGCTTTGGTTCTGTGGTTCTTCTCCTGAAGAGCAGGAACTCAAAACTATTACTTCCAGAAGCAACCTTGCAGATATGGTAATCTGCGCAGCCACAGATTTCTACCAGCTCCTATCTCTTTTAGAAGTTGACTCTGAAAGGGCGAGAAAATTCAAGGCAGAAGCCATTGTGAACACAATGGTAAATCTAAATCAGCAAAACTGCCTACCACATGAACATCTCCTCCTATTTTTCCATCAGTTAGAAGCAACGGAAATTACCCGGCTTCTGCTCGAAGAAGATGCTTTAATCAAGACTAAATATGAAAACCCAAGATTATCTGTCTATTTAGGAGATATTCCTAAATATGCTAGAGCTCTTCAACTTGGGATAGTTCATAGTCTTTACTTAAGCACATTACATCCTGGAGATTATCTCGATCACATTCCAAAGATATGCAGTGACCGAGTTTCAATCTACTCAAAGCAGCACTCTTGGGAAACTGGTTTCTGGTTCCGAATTTGGAGCATTTGGGAAGAAAGGAACCTATACCAACTATTCACCTCTTTTCAAATATGGGAATTACATGACGAAAGTCAACAGTTCGCCCATGGATGGGGTGTTTATCCTAAGCATGAATACAACTATGAAGAACAAGCTTATGCAGCTGCTAAAGAGTTTTTTACAGAAGCAATGACTGACAGTCTATGTGGAGCAAGATCTATTACCATCAGTAATAACATCATGCTCTATGATCATCTTTCTGCCATTGAATCTGTTCAAATAAAATTGGGAAAAGTCATCCCTTTCCTTACCAGTATTAACCTTGGGAGAATTGGACAAAAGGCGAGAATTGATTGCAACCAAGAAGGACTTTTTCAGACAAGATAAAAAGCGTGGTGGGCCCATGCCACGCCAGAAGATTCCTTCTCATCTCCACAAGGACTACAATTATCAAAGATGGGACCCAGTAAAGGACAATACTGTAACTTTTTTCTGTTTAAAGGACAATCATGAAGTCCTTTTTTCTGTACATCTTTTGTAAAGAAAAGATTCCTTCCTATCTGAAGGAAGTCTTTTGAAACATTATAAATAAAGACATCAGATGAAGGGAGGAGGCAGAGAGCCTTTCCGAACTTCTTTTTTCTTAAAAATATTTCTTCCTCTGATCTGCTTCTTAGTTTAAAATAGTGTGAATAAATAGTAGCGCTGAGTACTGGAGCAGAAGGCGTGAGCCGCATGCGGGGAGACCCGCACGTACGGTTTTTAGGGGGATCCGGCGAACTCCTAGCCGATGTACTGACTCAGCAAAAGAAGTCAGCGTAGGCGTCGCCAATTGACTTCTTTTGCTGACCGGGAGAGAGACTCAGACCGGAAACCAGACTATGATGCAGCGAAACGCAAACCTGAGACTGAGAGATGGAAATGCAGGTCCGCAACAACGGTCGAAGGCGTCGGAAAAGCCGGTACATCGACGCATATCGGCATATTGCAACTAAAAAACCAGCAGATGCAAAGCAAAAGCCAATAAACCATCCCCTCTCTTCCTTCAACTGACTGACTGACTACTTTACTGAAATAGGAACCATAATGTCATCTCTGGTAAAGATCTCGCACTAGGTGGTGTCTTTTTAGGGATTGGTGACTTACTCATTCAGTGACTATGGCACTGGACGTTCCCAAAATGGGTACTATCGGGTCGGGTGAATTAGAGAATAGACAGACGCCTGTTGGCATTCCAGCCTTCCTTCTCCTTTCAGGGCCTATCTGAAAGAGAATCCAGTACCTCTTGGTCATGAATATCTGAATAGGATGAACCGCCTACATGGATATCTTTGCTTCGGAACAAAACAATTCAAATTAGGCTGTCCCACTCTGTGGTGCGACGCCCCAGGAGGCAGCAAAAGACTAGGTACCGGTTTTGGGAGGCCCACTTCACGAAGCTCCTTTCAAAAGGAGGGTCGCCTAGGAAGAGCGTCGGTATCAATCACCTCGATCGAAAGCCTCTATCTATAGACGTTCTTACCAGCTTCTTTCCTCTGGTCCACTAACCAACGGAGTCATACACCGGTCCAGTCGCGCTAATGTGATACCGTCACGTATCCTCTCCCGCGGCTTTTGTTTTGTTTCCTCGTCAGAGTCCTCGCGCCGTCGTCGCTCATTTCTCAATGACAGGCTGCTCTTTCATTGTCTGCTTTTGTCGGTTTGATGAATACACTCGATCGTCATGTATCTACTGATTGTCTTTTTGCCTCTGCTCGGTAGTTCCGTAGCCGGTTTTTTCGGACGTTTTCTCGGATCAGAAGGAACCGCTATAATGACCACCACGTGCGTTTCATTTTCTTCGATCTTCTCAATGATTGCTTTTTCCCGGCACATTGATTGAATCGGTTCTGGTCTTCGCTGAAAAAGTGAGGCTTTACGTCGACGAGTATACCGTCAGTTATCCAATGAATCCCTCTTTCCTGCTACACTGTCGAAATTCAATCGACATGCGTGGTTCATGCAGCGTGCGCTGGAAGTCAACGAGCCAATCTCTTTCGTTCGCACGAAGACGAGGGATTCCATCGGGCGTCAGGCTGCACGTTGTTGTTGACGTTGACTTTCGACGCTCATTTTTGAGTAGGCCAGGATTTTCGGAGCTGCTCCCAGCTCACACTATGGTGGCGGAGGTGCCGGGGAATATAAGGTTTTCATGAGGCTGATCCTGAGCCGCCATCCAAGCACGAATACTTTCGTTTAAGAGAATATTTTTGGTGTAGAAAGTCTCAAATTCAGGATCTTCCGCTGCGCGGATTTCGGCTGTCGAGCCCAAGCCAAAAGCATAGGTTGGGTGCGTCGAGCGCATCTTTATCATATTGATCGACGGTTCCCGGGAGTACCCTCAAAAAGGAACCTCTCCTCAGCCATTTCGTTTCGTTTCGGGTTAATAAGATGTGAAAGCGCGTTTCTCTCTATAAGAACAGTCAAAAAGAGGATCGCTATTTCCCTCGACGTCGACGGCCTACGCCGGAAATATCGAGTGATATCCTAACATCGGCTACCTATCCCACTGTCGGTGTAGAGCCAGTAAACGTCACTTTGCTTTTCGTTGAGCTCCTACTGAAGCTGCTAGAGCTGCTAAAAGGTACGACATCTAGAGGCACAAGGTGACGGAAGAAGCAGCTACTGCCCAGGCCGAAGGACAAAGGCAGACCTAAATCGCGAACACCTTACCTTTCTTCTTAGTCTGATCCGGACACTCCAGACCTCGGTTCGTTGGCTTTGATCCGATTCCGAAGCTCGTTTACTCACTAGCCGATGTCATTTTCAATTGACGTCAGTTAGAAAAGTATGGAGATACCGTATCGCCTTAAACAAGCGACAGGAAATGGAGCTTACCGCGCTGAGGAGGCCTCTTCCCTCTGTTGGGACGAGCTGGTCAAGATGTGGTGTCTAGTCACTCACATTGGTGAGGGCTGCCCTATGCCACCCGGTAAAGCCCCCAGACGGTGTATCTTTTTGAAACGAGGTCCTCGGTAACGAGACATAAAGACTCCTTTTTATTGAAATTTCATTTTACAGAAGAAATCAAAATTAAGACTGAACTAAAGGATAAACAAAGAGAAAATCCAACTGCGTTTTGACGCTTTCTCGACGCTCTTCCTATTCGGGTGAAGTAGACAAAAGGGTGAATCTGACGATGTTCCATCATAAGCCGGCACGCGCTGCTCGCTTGCCATCACTCCCATCTGCGCGTCAAAGAAGAGTAGCCCGCCCAGTAAAAAAAGGCATGTCGCATTTAGTCTGAAAATCAATAGACTATCGAGATTCACTTTCCGCCTTTCCTTATGTAGAGGAAAGGCGTCACTTATTGAGCTTCCTACCACTGCTTTGATCACTGACGAAGGTATGACGCCCTACTGACGTGGAGGGCTAGCCGTCGAGTTCCCAATATTCCTGACCTTCTCTTTCTTTCCCGCCTCACCCGAACCCTCGATTGATATGATGCAGCTGACTGATTCGTCGGAAGGGGGGAATGAACCTCCAGACTCTTTTTCCGTCGACGCCCTACGAGGGAAGAGAAGGAAAAGATCTTCAAAAAGTGGGTTTTTACGACCCGATACAGAATCAAACTTATTTAAATGTTCCCGCTATTCGTTATTTCCTTGAAAAAGGTGCTCAACCTACAGGAACTGTTCATGATATTTTAAGGAAGGCAGAATTATTTAAAGTTTGCAAGGTACAAATTTAATCACAATTAAATTCATTATTTAATTTAAATATTTTATCGAATTTTTAAACATCTGATTTGATTCTTAAGTGGTTTTCGGTTTATCTATATGTTAAGATATCTATGACATATAGATATCTTAACATTAAATTTTTAATTGTTTTTTAAACATATATAATTGTTTAAAAATTTATTTTATAAAATTTTTTTATAAAATAAATGGTAAAAAAGAAGTCATTTCAACTAAGGGAAAATTTTTTTATAAAATTTTCGTGTATAATCAATAAGAAAAGAGAATTTTTTTTTTGTACGACTCGATTGGAAGAAACCCGCCGAGAAAAGATCTTTATCTGGAAAATGACGGGGGGGATTAGGGAAATCCTATTGATTGCTGCTTTCTCCAGACCTCCGGGAAAAGCATGAAAAAAAAAAGGCTTTTTTTTTATTATATGAATCCCGAGGAGATGTACAATATATAGCCAATTCTTTCTCCTTTTCCGAGGAAGCATGGTCGCCAAAGACTGTCGACCACTTTCTGATCGCTGGTCAATGAAAACCCTAGATCCGTCAGCTCGGTGTTGTTTCCCCGCATTCTACCAGAAGAAATGGCCCGAAAGTCGAATCTTCTATCCCAATCGGAGTATCCATCCCCAAAACCTTGCTTGCTGGGGGGTGCTAACCACCCAAACCCACCTAGTTAGCTACTACCGATTAGTCATATTATCTATTCTTATCTGTCCGTCGTTCGGTCGCGAAGTCTCTTTAGCTATCACATTATGGCAGGGTAACGTTTCACAGTTTAATGAATCCTCCATCATCCTTTGAGACTGGAGAGGCGACGGCCTTTTTCAAGTGGTGTTCGATCGATTACGTATTAATCAATATTCGATTGATTGGTCCGAGGCTGTAGTGGATCGACGGCTCGACGGTAAGCTTTAGAGCTACCGGGATTGAAGGTGGCGACTGCTCTCTCTTTCGTCGAGAGATGCGAATGGAAGCTCCTTTCCGAGAGTCGACGCAAGCCTAGGAAAGGAGAGGCGGAGCCTTCTCCGAGTTGCCGGGAGACGGGTTCCGGAGCCTGGCTGCCTTCCTCTCCTCCTTCGGACGGTCTCCTACCGCTTCAAAACGAGACGGTCGTCGAAGAGCCTATTGCAGTTTGCTGGTCGCCAAAGACGATCGCCTGTCGGAAGCGCCAGTAGCGTAGGGCGACCGGGCCAGCCGAGCCCCATTTTCTGACTCGATTCCGGTCTCTGCTTTGATGACTCGACGGTGCATCGTCAGGGAAAGGAGAGCGAGGGGAAGAGGGGGCAGCCAAGCGAATCTGTTCCCATGCAATAGTCAAGAATTCTTGACGGTATCGAGCCGGAACAGCCTATTCTTCTTGTGCACCCCGATTCAAGGCCAAAGAATTTCCTGCTGCTACCATATAAAATTCATCTCTATTTGGACGAAAGAGCCATCGTTCTGCAGGAGCCATCTCTTCTGGGTTGGAGAAGGAAGATCCTGAACTTCATTAAGAAGAATGGTTGGTCCACCACACCGCCGGTACTGCTGGGTCAGTTTGTACTCAATGTGTACGAGCCTGCCCCACAGATGTATTGGAAATGATACCTTGGGACGGATGTAAAGCTAAGCAAATTGCTTCCACGCCAAGAACCGAGGACTGTGTAGGTTGTAAGAGATGTGAATCCGCTTGTCCAACAGATTTTTTGAGTGTAAAAGTCCAAAAGTGAAGGGGGGCCACCGCGCCTCTCCCCTTCCCCTGCTCCATGGCTGAAACAGAGCCTCCTCTTCCGACGGAGTCTACCGAAGAAAGAGTACTCGTCGACTTCACAGTTTTGGTTTGTATATTTATAACGATACCATGAGCGCTTTAGGACACCCCCAAGATATGTTTTCAGATACCGCTATCCAATTACAACCCATCTTTGCTCAATGGGTACAAAACACCCATGCTTTAGCACCTGGCGTAACAGCTCCTGGTGCAACAACAAGTACCAGCTTGCCTACATGGATATCTTTGCTTCGGAACAAAACAATTCAAATTAGGCTGTCCCACTCTGTGGTGCGATGCCCCAGGAGGCAGCAAAAGACCAGGTACCGGTTTTGGGAGGCCCACTTCACGAAGCTCCTTTCAAAAGGAGGGTCGCCTAGGAAGAGCGTCGGTATCAATCACCTCGATCGAAAGCCTCTATCTATAGACGTTCTTACCAGCTTCTTTCCTCTGGTCCACTAACCAACGGAGTCATACACCGGTCCAGTCGCGCTAATGTGATACCGTCACGTATCCTCTCCCGCGGCTTTTGTTTTGTTTCCTCGTCAGAGTCCTCGCGCCGTCGTCGCTCATTTCTCAATGACAGGCTGCTCTTTCATTGTCTGCTTTTGTCGGTTTGATGAATACACTCGATCGTCATGTATCTACTGATTGTCTTTTTGCCTCTGCTCGATAGTTCCGTAGCCGGTTTTTTCGGACGTTTTCTCGGATCATAAGGAACCGCTATAATGACCACCACGTGCGTTTCATTTTCTTCGATCTTCTCAATGATTGCTTTTTCCCGGCACATTGATTGAATCGGTTCTGGTCTTCGCTGAAAAAGTGAGGCTTTACGTCGACGAGTATACCGTCAGTTATCCAATGAATCCCTCTTTCCTGCTACACTGTCGAAATTCAATCGACATGCGTGGTTCATGCAGCGTGCGCTGGAAGTCAACGAGCCAATCTCTTTCGTTCGCACGAAGACGAGGGATTCCATCGGGCGTCAGGCTGCACGTTGTTGTTGACGTTGACTTTCGACGCTCATTTTTGAGTAGGCCAGGATTTTCGGAGCTGCTCCCAGCTCACACTATGGTGGCGGAGGTGCCGGGGAATATAAGGTTTTCATGAGGCTGATCCTGAGCCGCCATCCAAGCACGAATACTTTCGTTTAAGAGAATATTTTTGGTGTAGAAAGTCTCAAATTCAGGATCTTCCGCTGCGCGGATTTCGGCTGTCGAGCCCAAGCCAAAAGCATAGGTTGGGTGCGTCGAGCGCATCTTTATCATATTGATCGACGGTTCCCGGGAGTACCCTCAAAAAGGAACCTCTCCTCAGCCATTTCGTTTTGTTTCGGGTTAATAAGATGTGAAAGCGCGTTTCTCTCTATAAGAACAGTCAAAAAGAGGATCGCTATTTCCCTCGACGTCGACGGCCTACGCTGGAAATATCGAGTGATATCCTGACATCGGCTACCTATCCCACTGTCGGTGTAGAGCCAGTAAACGTCACTTTGCTTTTCGTTGAGCTCCTACTGAAGCTGCTAGAGCTGCTAAAAGGTACGACATCTAGAGGCACAAGGTGACGGAAGAAGCAGCTACTGCCCAGGCCGAAGGACAAAGGCAGACCTAAATCGCGAACACCTTACCTTTCTTCTTAGTCTGATCCGGACACTCCAGACCTCGGTTCGTTGGCTTTGATCCGATTCCGAAGATCGTTTACTCACTAGCCGATGTCATTTTCAATTGACGTCAGTTAGAAAAGTATGGAGATACCGTATCGCCTTAAACAAGCGACAGGAAATGGAGCTTACCGCGCTGAGGAGGCCTCTTCCCTCTGTTGGGACGAGCTGGTCAAGATGTGGTGTCTAGTCACTCACATTGGTGAGGGCTGCCCTATGCCACCAGGTAAAGCCCCCAGACGGCGTATCTTTTTGAAACGAGGTCCTCGGTAACGAGACATAAAGACTCCTTTTTATTGAAATTTCATTTTACATAAGAAATCAAAATTAAGACTGAACTAAAGGATAAACAAAGAGAAAATCCAACTGCGTTTTGACGCTTTCTCGACGCTCTTCCTATTCGGGTGAAGTAGACAAAAGGGTGAATCTGACGATGTTCCATCATAAGCCGGCACGCGCTGCTCGCTTGCCATCACTCCCATCTGCGCGTCAAAGAAGAGTAGCCCGCCCAGTAAAAAAAGGCATGTCGCATTTAGTCTGAAAATCAATAGACTATCGAGATTCACTTTCCGCCTTTCCTTATGTAGTGGAAAGGCGTCACTTATTGAGCTTCCTACCACTGCTTTGATCACTGACGAAGGTATGACGCCCTACTGACGTGGAGAGCTAGCCGTCGAGTTCCCAATATTCCTGACCTTCTCTTTCTTTCCCACCTCACCCGAACCCTCGATTGATATGATGCAGCTGACTGATTCGTCGGAAGGGGGGAATGAACCTCCAGACTCTTTTTCCGTCGACGCCCTACGAGGGAAGAGAAGGAAAAGATCTTCAAAAAGTGGGTTTTTACGACCCGATACAGAATCAAACTTATTTAAATGTTCCCGCTATTCGTTATTTCCTTGAAAAAGGTGCTCAACCTACAGGAACTGTTCATGATATTTTAAGGAAGGCAGAATTATTTAAAGTTTGCAAGGTACAAATTTAATCACAATTAAATTCATTATTTAATTTAAATATTTTATCGAATTTTTAAACATCTGATTTGATTCTTAAGTGGTTTTCGGTTTATCTATATGTTAAGATATCTATGACATATAGATATCATAACATTAAATTTTTAATTGTTTTTTAAACATATATAATTGTTTAAAAATTTATTTTATAAAATTTTTTTATAAAATAAATGGTAAAAAAGAAGTCATTTCAACTAAGGGAAAAAAAATTTATAAAATTTTCGTGTATAATCAATAAGAAAAGAGAATTTTTTTTTTGTACGACTAGATTGGAAGAAACCCGCCGAGAAAAGATCTTTATCTGGAAAATGACGGGGGGGATTAGGGAAATCCTATTGATTGCTGCTTTCTCCAGACCTCCGGGAAAAGCATGAAAAAAAAAGGCTTTTTTTTTATTATATGAATCCCGAGGAGATGTACAATATATAGCCAATTCTTTCTCCTTTTCCGAGGAAGCATGGTCGCCAAAGACTGTCGACCACTTTCTGATCGCTGGTCAATGAAAACCCTAGATCCGTCAGCTCGGTGTTTTTTCCCCGCATTCTACCAGAAGAAATGGCACGAAAGTCGAATCTTCTATCCCAATCGGAGTATCCATCCCCAAAACCTTGCTTGCTGGGGGGTGCTAACCACCCAAACCCACCTAGTTAGCTACTACCGATTAGTCATATTATCTATTCTTATCTGTCCGTCGTTCGGTCGCGAAGTCTCTTTAGCTATCACATTATGGCAGGGTAACGTTTCACAGTTTAATGAATCCTCCATCATCCTTTGAGCTGGAGAGGCGACGGCCTTTTTCAAGTGGTGTTCGATCGATTACGTATTAATCAATATTCGATTGATTGGTCCGAGGCTGTAGTGGATCGACGGCTCGACGGTAAGCTTTAGAGCTACCGGGATTGAAGGTGGCGACTGCTCTCTCTTTCGTCGAGAGATGCGAATGGAAGCTCCTTTCCGAGAGTCAACGCAAGCCTAGGAAAGGAGAGGCGGAGCCTTCTCCGAGTTGCCGGGAGACGGGTTCCGGAGCCTGGCTGCCTTCCTCTCCTCCTTCGGACGGTCTCCTACCGCTTCAAAACGAGACGGTCGTCGAAGAGCCTATTGCAGTTTGCTGGTCGCCAAAGACGATCGCCTGTCGGAAGCGCCAGTAGCGTAGGGCGACCGGGCCAGCCGAGCCCCATTTTCTGACTCGATTCCGGTCTCTGCTTTGATGACTCGACGGTGCATCGTCAGGGAAAGGAGAGCGAGGGGAAGAGGGGGCAGCCAAGCGAATCTGTTCCCATGCAATAGTCAAGAATTCTTGACGGTATCGAGCCGGAACAGCCTATTCTTCTTGTGCACCCCGATTCAAGGCCAAAGAATTTCCTGCTGCTACCATATAAAATTCATCTCTATTTGGACGAAAGAGCCATCGTTCTGCAGGAGCCATCTCTTCTGGGTTGGAGAAGGAAGATCCTGAACTTCATTAAGAAGAATGGTTGGTCCACCACACCGCCGGTACTGCTGGGTCAGTTTGTACTCAATGTGTACGAGCCTGCCCCACAGATGTATTGGAAATGATACCTTGGGACGGATGTAAAGCTAAGCAAATTGCTTCCGCGCCAAGAACCGAGGACTGTGTAGGTTGTAAGAGATGTGAATCCGCTTGTCCAACAGATTTTTTGAGTGTAAAAGTCCAAAAGTGAAGGGGGGCCACCGCGCCTCTCCCCTTCCCCTGCTCCATGGCTGAAACAGAGCCTCCTCTTCCGATGGAGTCTACCGAAGAAAGAGTACTCGTCGACTTCACAGTTTTGGTTTGTATATTTATAACGATACCATGAGCGCTTTAGGACACCCCCAAGATATGTTTTCAGATACCGCTATCCAATTACAACCCATCTTTGCTCAATGGGTACAAAACACCCATGCTTTAGCACCTGGCGTAACAGCTCCTGGTGCAACAACAAGTACCAGCTTAACTTGGGGAGGTGTGCGTCCCCAGCCGGCGAGGAAGACGGAAT
Organism: Dracaena cambodiana; assembly: GCA_036321105.1. Classification (NCBI taxonomy): domain Eukaryota; kingdom Viridiplantae; phylum Streptophyta; class Magnoliopsida; order Asparagales; family Asparagaceae; genus Dracaena; species Dracaena cambodiana. The sequence goes on along the minus strand of JAYEPQ010000012.1, from coordinate 31,495,487 downwards.
ATCTGATCTTTATTTACGTGATTGAGCGGGATTTTCAAAAGCACAGCACGGAATTAGATGAGTCATCATCGGCCCTGCCATGCCTTCTACTACGCGTTTGCCTTTTCTTGAAATAATTTCGGGATCTTCCGTCGATTCTTCTTCATTTTCTTCTTCCTCTTCGGTTGCCGGTTGACATCTCTTCTAATTCGTCGATACGAGAAGCAAATTGTTGTGTGGAGGAATCAATATCTCGACATAAGCCAAGAGGCAGATCTTGTGCCACTCCACCAGGTCGTATGAAACTGGCATGCATCCTGGCTCCCGGGACTCTTTCATAGAATTCCAACAATTTCTCCCGCTCCTCAAAAGCCCAAAGGAGAGATTCTTCATCGATCTAGTGGCCGGTGAATCACTGATCAAAGAGCGAGCAGCCGCCAGGTTTCATGATTTTGTAGGATCCTTGGATGGGGGGGATGGTGAACCGCTTCTTCTTAGGGGAGAAACTCTCTTTTTAAAAAGATATTCGAGGAATGGGTCGACGTAGAATTTCTATGGCAATTTTGTTTGATCTCACTCCGACCTTTGGGGACAATCAGTCGTACCCGTCTGCTGACCAAATTGGAACCGCTCATGGCGGCAATGGCAGAATCAACGGAAAGGAGAGGCGGAGCCTTCTCCGGGTTGAACTCTGTCGAATCTAGTTGTAAGGCTGGAGAAAGGCCTTACAACTAGATTTTATGAGCCGTTATGTCGGTCCTACCATTTATGTAAAAATAAATGGTTGGGAAGTGTCTCTGTTCAACAGTAGTTCTTATACGAAGCTTTTTTAAGTTTTGTATATCTGTTTCTGGGTATTCTTTTATCATTTCATCCAACAAGAGTAGTTCTTCTAATTCTAGGAATTTTTCTAGAACATTTTTCTCTTGAATATCATTCAAAAGAGTTTCGGATTGCCTAGTATTCCACCAATTAATAATCCAAGGTTCGAGACTTTTTTGAAATGAGAGAGAGACCCACCAGGGCAAAAATACTTGGCGAAGACTGTGGTATCGGTTCTTTGCTTGCATCCTTCGAAGACATCACCGAGATTTTCATATATAATGAAGGCGAAATCATTAGATCAGATCATTAGTGAAAAAGGACCAACGACGATGAAGTAAGATACCCTAAACAGACTGTCTCTGAGCAGCAGTCGGGCTCGTTGCAAGAAAAGGTAGTTGAATGTTTCCGGCGGCGAGAATATAGCACGTAGAAGCGTCATAGAGTCGGTAGTTCGACGGCTGGAGGGGAAGCAGAACCCCGTATTTCTTTCAGAGAATCTCCTAATTGTTCCAGAGCAACTAGAAAGAGATTCTTTAACCAGAAAGAATTCAGTTCAGATGTAGGATACCTATCCAGAAGTTTTCGCAACTCAATCATGTATGATGGAATCATCAAAGATTTGAACAGACACTAGCAAACTGAGTACGAAACAGAGACATCTCGGTGCGACATTCGGACATAGGAGGAACTACTTGACAATTTTTCGTCACAATTCGCCACACTGACGGTGAAAGGATTCGAACCTAAACAGATGCGCTGACCAGACTGCGCTACACCATGTCTTACCCACTCACTAGCTCTTCGTCGTTCGCCTCACCTCACTGCCGATCGCCGCGCTCCTTATCTACTCCCGACGTACCGTACGTTCTTTTTCGCGAAGAGCGACCTGCACCTGGACAGAAAGACCCTATAAAGCTTCACTGTTCCCTGGGATTGGCTTTGGGCCTTTCCTGCGCAGCTTAGGTGGAAGGCGGAGAAGACCTCCTTACAGGGGGGCCCGAGCCATCAGTGAGATACCACTCTCGAAGAGCTAGAATTCTAACCTTGTGTCAGGACCTACGGGCCAAGGGACAGTCTCAGGTAGACAGTTTCAAAGATTTCTTTTTCAATTTTAGTTTTATCTCGCATCAATTTACAAATTTTTTGGTGCATTTCGATTTAGGCGGATAGATACATATTGGTTTAGATTGGTTGACATTGGCATATAAGTCATGTTATACTGTTAAATAACAAGCCTTCTATTATCTATCTTCTAATTAGTTAGTACGTGTGCTTGGGAGGAGAGAAGGGGGAGAGCTGACTTTCCTTATATCCATCTCAAAGGAGCGGAAGCGGCGAAAGAAGCGCGGATACCACCCCTCAGTTCAGTAAGGGCCTGCCGAAAGATACGTCGATGGATAAGCTGACGGAGCTGAGTGAGCTTCAGACTCCACCGATATTTTGACAGCCGAATCTCCTGGTGAATCCCCGATGATGTTACCGACCCCCCCGCGTGTGTGAGCGGAACGAGGCTTTTACCCCGTCACTCTAGGCCATATCCGAAATGGAATTGAGCGTCCAGCAAACCCAGCTGCCACTGGCTAGCGACGCCTCTCTTCTCTGCGATCGTCGCGTCCGCTTGTTGAAGCCCCTAAGTCTTGCTTCCGATGAGTCTGTGACACCAGATTTCTTCATCCTGATTGATATGCCAGATTGCTACGAACATCCAACGTCTATTCTGCATATGATTGTCTAGGCCTTCAATTTGCCTCTAGCCTTACTCCCGCATTTCCCCGGAGGAAGCCCGTCATTTGACGCCCGTGGGTCTTTCCCTTGCGGCTGGATCAGTCAAAGATACTTACAAAAAAGAAGAGGGATACTGCACAAGGCTCTGATACCAGTTGCAGGAGAGCGTCTGCTCCAGTACAAAGCTTTATTCACAAGCTCTTTTTACTATTTATTTACACTAAGAGTTTTTAGAAGCAGATCAGAGGAGAAACAGATTAGAGGAAAAAAAGAAGTTCGGAAAGGCTCTCTGCCTCCTCCCTTCATCTGAAGTCTTTATTTATAGAGTTTTCATTTACAATAAGATTCCTTTTTGATGAGGAGGAATCTCTTTACAGCTGTTAAAGCTACAAGAGACCGAAAGTGTACAGAAAGAAGGACTGCATGATTGTCCTTTGTACAGGAAAAAGGACTACATTATTGTCCTCTATAGGGTCCCACCTTTACTGATTGATGTCCTTCTGTCGGCTGAGAGGATAAGGAGGAATCTTTGGCTGAGTGGATGCTGAGTAAAATGGGCCCACCATGCTTTTAGTCTTGCAGGAAGAGTCCTTCCTGGTAGCATTTAGATCTAGCTTTTTGCCCAATTCTTCCAATGTTGATGGAGAGTAGAAAATTGACTACCTTTTGTAGCTTGTAGTCTGTAGGTTCAATGGCCGATAGATGATCATAGAGTAAGATATTGTTACTGATGGTAATAGATCTTGCTCCACATAGACTGTCATTCATTGCTTCGGTGAAGAATTCTTTAGCAGCAAGGAAGGCTTGTTCTTCATAATTGAACTCTTGTTTTGGATAGTTTCCCCAACCATGAGCAAATTGTTGGCTTTGGTCATGAAGTTCCCAAACTTGGAAAGAAGAGAACAGTTTTGAAAGATTTCTTTCCTCCCAAATGCTCCATATCCGGAACCAAAACCTAGATTGCCATTTATTCTGTAAAGAATAAGTATGAACTCAATCACAGCAGACTTTTGGGATGTGGTCCATGTAGTCTACCGGATGGACAGTATTTAGATATATGTTATGAACTATCCCGAGTTTGATGGCCTTGATATGAGATGGTATATCTCCCAGATAAACAGATAACCTGGGCTGCTCATATTTGTTTTTTATCAATTCCCCTTGGAGTAGAAGTTGAGGAATTTCTACTGCCTCTAGATGGCTGAAAAAGAGGAGGAGTTGGTTGTGCTGTATGCTGTTCTGTTGCTTTAGATCTATCATTCTTTTGATAGTGGCTTCTTCTTCAATTTGTTTTGACTTTTCTGTATCAAGTTCTATGGATGTTAGTAATTGTGCAAACTCAGAGAGTGGACAAATTACCATATCCGAAATGCTGCTTCTGGAGATAATGAATTTGAGCTTTCTTTCTTCTGGAGTAGAGCCAGAAAACCAAATCCTTTCTTTCTGTTTTAACTCTTGAGATTTAATGAGTGAAGAACTTTGACACAGCTTTCTGACTAGATCTTGGATTTCAAAGAATTTTTGCTCGAGCTTTTCATGCTGTTGCTTGTACTCGAACCACTTCTGAGCTGATATAGAAAAATCTTCTGTAGTAGGACACTGCAGGTGGCTTTCATGTTGTAGTGGTAAATGAAAGGCTTTTGAAGAGAAACTCTGCTCCATAGCAGAGTGTTGTTGAGCGACGAGTTTTGGCTCCTTTTGGAGGAAGGCTGAGCTCAATGTAGTAGTTGCTTTTTTGTTGAGTCTCCTTATTAGCTTGGCTTGATGTTTCTTCCTCATTTGTTTTCTACCCATAGCTGCAAAGAGATTAGTATGAATAGAATATTTGTTATATAAAATTACCAGTATGGTTTTGAGCCCTTTCAGGCGCTCGTCGTCCATTGTCAGGACGCGTTAGTAAATCTGCAAGAACATTAGTATAACCAGGAATATATTTGACATCATATTGATATATTTCAAGATATAAAGCAATTCTTATTCTCCTGATGTTTTCTTTAGGATTATTTATCGTTCGTTTTTTCAAAAACTGAGATACTGCTTTGTTATCAGTTTCGATTATGAACTGTCTATTAAGTAAATATATTTTAAAGCTTTTTATGGCTAATTTGATAGCTAATAATTCTTTATCATAAGTGGAATAATGTTGTTGCGGTTTATTAAATTTTCTTGAAGCATAGGTAATAATTTCCTTTTGTTTAGCTGTTAAGACTCCTGCCCAGAATAGGTCAGAAGCATCTGTTTGGAGAGTTACTAACTCCTCGTCTTTAGGAAAATATAATATTGTTTGCTGAGTAATCAATTCTTTTATATTCTGTATTTCCTTTTCTTCTTTAGAAGTAAGCTGGATTCCTATTTTATCTGTATTCCATTTTTTTTGTTGTTCACTATTTTCTATTTTATATTTAGACTGTTCTATAGTCAGTTTTTCTTGTAAACTTTGGACTAGCTGGGATAGGTGAGGAATAAATTTCCTTCCGTAATTTAAAAGTCCCAAAAAACTCTGTAATTATTTTAGGGTTTTAAATGTTTTAGGGAATTCTTTTATCTTAGAATATATATGTTGTTGTAATTCTATTTGGCCTTCCTTTATATATTTTCCAAGAAATTCTATTTCTCTTTTAAATAAATGTATTTTTGTTGGACTTAGGATAATTCCGTTGTCGAGTAATAGTTTTACTACTTGTAGTAAATGTTGTTTATGCTCTTCTAAAGTAGTGGAAAAGACTAATATATCATCAACATATACTACTACGAATTGTAAGTGTCCAAATATAGAATTCATCCATTTTTGATATATTTGTGGAGCATTTTTTAGGCCAAATGGCATTACTAACCACTCATAGTGTCCCTGAGGGCAGCTAAAAGCAGTTAACTCTATAGATTCTTTGTTGGCTAATTTTATTTGCCAGAAGCCAGATTTAGCGTCAAATTTACTATAGTATTTTGATCCTTGTATTTGCTTTATTAACTGCTCTGCAGCATGTATAAAATGCCATCAAACTTTGTATAGCTGTTTAATTTTCTGTAGTTAATGACCATTCTAGCTTTTCCTCTTTTTTGTTCTGCATGGTTTCTAACGAGGAAAGCAGGAGAAGAATGTGGACTGCTGCTAGGTTGTATTAATTTGAGGGATAGAAGATCTTTAATTTGTACTGAAAATTCTTGTTTATCTGTAGGGGATACCATTATACTATTTACTCGTATATTAGTATGTTTATACTGATCGAGTATCGTCAAAGAACAGTATCGAGGTGCCCGGTTAAAATGTAATAAAGGATTGTTGGAGTATAAAGGTTGTAACATACTATGAATAACTTCTTCTGTATTAGAGAAGATAGTAAGAGGATAAGTATGAACTTGGTTTTGTTGTTTGGAATTGGGAATAAGACTTTCACCACGCTGGGCTGAAGTGTAGGACGAGGCTAAGGGAACCGGAAAGGGAACCCGAGGGATTTGATGGTTATCAAAGAGAAAATATTGTGTATTGAAGGAGCATAATGGCGAAGATTATTCATGCCGACTAGACAATCGATATCGAAGTTGATAGGTAATAAGGCAAAGTCAAAAGTATAGTGATGAGGCATATTATGAATATCTGGAATAGAGATAGGGATTTTTGCTTTATGAGTGACAAGAACTGGTCTGCCCATAAAGTCTTGTAATTTAGCATGCTTTTCGAGGGGTAACCATAATTGCATAGGAACAAATTTTTCTTGTATAAGACTAGTTTCAGCTCCATAATCTAGAAGAGTATGTAAAGTAAGGCATGAGTTATTAGGGAATAATAATGTCATGGGAATATATATATGGAGTTGGGGTTTTGTTTCAAGATCCAACATTTGATAAGTCAAAAGAACTTGTGGGTAATCGTATAATGTGTTGGTCTTGTAACCTTTTTTGTTGATCAAGAATTCTTTGAGTTCGTCCTTCAAGAGGAGTATGTTCAAGATTTTCAAAAGTAGACATACTGGGTCTATTTGGTTCTAAATTAAAATTTGTATTTCTGTGTTCAGAAGTACTAAGACTTCGTGGGATACTTGGATTTATGATTGTAGTAGAAATCGTATTCCCTGAAGCAATAAAAGTTTCTATAGGGAGATGCGTTTTTGGTTTTAAAGTCTTCAAAAATACTTGCATTTCATTATCATATTTTAGATGTCTTATATTGACTAATTTTGGTTGGATTATCTTTCCGTTTCCAACCTCAAAGAGTTTAATGAATTGTGTTGGTGTGACTGATCGAAAGGTAGATGTTTCATTTAGGGCTAAGCAATGTTCCCATTGAATACTCAAAACTTGAGATCCATGGAGCATCTCTATCCCTTTGAGATTGATAGATAGTGTACAGGCCTTTTCTATATTTGTGTCATGTAAGCTGATACAAAAATCAGGATGTATATTTACTCCGAATATTCTATTTGCTAAATTGGATTTTGCACCTCCTAATATACTGTTTAGAGGATTATTAATAATTCTTTCATCGCAACATATTATCATAATTGGTGTATCTATTCCGGATCTGAATAGACCAGTAATTTTTATCTGGATTAATCCAATATGTAAATATTTCTTTTTCGGATATTTTTGTTTCAGATTTTCTATCTGATGGAGGTTTAGTATTTTTATAGAAGTAAAATCTTCATCTCCTTTTAACTCTATATTACCTTGCATTCTTTCAAAAATATATGTAGGTTTATTTGTCCATAAAGATTTGAGTTTAGATTGAGGTTTATATACTTCGTCTTGTTTAGCATGTGGTATAGAAAGTTTTAATCTTTCAATATCTTCATCAGTAATTTCATAATGTTCACCTTGACTGTTATCAATACTTGTATTATGAATTTCTTGAGGTTCTACGTTTGACAAGGTATTCATATATACTCTATATTCAAACATAGGTTCTTTAGAGGATTGTCCAGGAGTAAATTCTGGACTTAGAGGTGGAGAGGTTGAAAGTAAAATATCTTGTTCAACTTTAACCATTGCTAAATCTTCATATCTATGTATTATAAGTATTCCGATAGGGGTACCTATAGGAATTTGATAAGGATTATCATCTAGGCTTGTACTTTTCATTGTTATACTTATATTTTGATCAGTCATGGATTCTATTAATCCATAGGTAATAAAAATATTTCTAAGAGTATGATGTCTTAAATTTTTGATTTCTCCATAATAGCCATATGGTATTCTTATAATCAGATCTAAATAAATCTCTGTAGATTGATATCTTCTTAAACTATAGTTTTTGTTAGCATATAGTATATGCCCTGGGAATTTTAATGATTCTCTTTTAGGTAATATAGCGGTTTTTGACAATGGTATAATCTTTATAAAATGATATGTTTTATTTAAGGTTAACATATTTATATTAAATTCTTCTGTCTCGGAAGAATCTGAATTTAAAAGACTATCTTCATATATAGTTTCTATCTCATATATGGAAGAATTATCACTAAGAACTTCTTCTATAGTTCCAGTATGTATATCGTACATTTCTAACTCGTTTAACCATATTGTTTTAATGTTTACTATGCATTCAGAAGCATAATGGCCTTCTTTACCACACTTAAAACACGTACAGTTCTTTTTCATACCTGATTTATTTGTTTTAATGAATTTTCGTTTTTTATATTTCTTTGACTTTTTATATTTTTCCTTATGTTCAGGTTTCCATTTTTTTCTGGATACCTTGTATTTTCTTTTCTTGAATCTAGGTTTGTAGTCCTTAGATTTTTTTGCATATTTTTTGTGTTTTACCTTTCTAGGAAAATATGGTTTGTTGAACCCATATACTGGGGGACATCCAAACTGATAATTGATATCTGGATCATATTTAGAACAACAAGATGTTTTTATGTCTGATTTATGTATGTATTTGGAAAGATGATTATTTGCCTTTTGTAACTGACAAGTTTTCTTAACAGTTTCCATGCAAGCCTTTTTTAAAGCGCCTGTATTGTGTGGAATACCTCATGCTCTAAGACTGTTATATTTCTTTTCTATCATAGTATCCCATGGTATAGGAAGTTTAGACCGCCGAAGAAAGAGTCAGATGATTGTCCCATCAAAGGCTGAAAAAAGCCTACGTGCCGTCAGTACGCAACAGATGGCTTCGACATACGGAGTGTGTTAGGTCCGGGTAGGTTCAATCAAAAGAAGCAGGAGCTCAGCCCTTTGGACATGCGTCATGTGGGATTCCCTACGTCACTCGGATTGAGTAGCCCACGGAGCGGTAAACGACCGTCAGGCCTAGCAACGGAACTGCTAAACGGATTGGACCAATTGCCAAAGGAAGAAGCAGGAAAGCAAGCTTCAGAAGCAAAGGCGCAGATGAAAGACGTACATAAGACTTTTTTTTGATGAGAGATTACTTTCCGGAAAGGTATTGCTGACGGTCCTCATGCCATGCTTAAGCGGGACCACCACCCAATAGCATGTTGCCACCAGAAGCAGAACCCCGTATTTCTTCCAGAGAATTTCCTAATTGTTCCAGAGCAACTAGAAAGAGATTCTTTAGTTACCACGACATAATAGATTAGTGACTCAACGTTTGAGGAAAGGGAGAGGAGAGATTAGCAATCATGGAAAAATCGATAGAGAAAAAGCCGGCTATCGGAATTGAACCGATGACCATCGCATTACAAATGCGATGCTCTAACCCCTGAGCTAAGCGGGCTCACATAACAGAAATAGAAATAATGTATAGAGATTCAAGAAACTACCGGATTTTGGCTATTAGTTATGAATTTAATATGAACCATTATTTAGGAAATGAAATTTAGGATCAGCGATAGTCGACCCGGCTTCGAAAGCAAACGAAGCTCCTTTCAAAAGGAGGGTCGCTCCGACCATGTCAACTATGATGCTCTCGCTGCTGCCAGTCCTTCCACCAGTGAATGCTGGCACGTGCTACTTCCCGAACCTCCGCGTCTAGGTTGCAACGGGCTTACTCCCCTACTTATCAAGTCCAGCCGCTTTTTTCGCTGGCTTCTTCAGGAACCCTTCCTGGCTTGGGAAGAAAGCAAGACGCACCCGCTTCGTCAACAAGTCAACTTCTAGGGGGGACAGTCATCAGCAAACGACGTTGTGTGTGACCGGATTGGCATCATTGGGAACATGGTCTGATGAGACCGACGGCGTCATTCTCGCCTTCATGACGAATCGAGAACCCCTCCATGACGATACAGAAAAGATGACGGTGAGAGGGGGAAGCTCTATCCTCTTTCGAGTCGCAAAGAAGAGGGTTTTTCCGGAAAGCGCCGTCAACTCGACGAAAGCTATCGATAGTCGTTTCGAGCGGACCGCATGACGTGGTGAAGCGACGATGGGAGGGAGGAATAAACGGACTATTCGGTATGGAAAAGGAACTCGCCGTGAAGAAGAATTCCTTCCGTATGGAATCCGTCGTGAATAGGGGTCAGCACACAGTGGAAGAACAGCAACTTACCAGTACCCACCACTTCGGTCCGGAAAGACTGAGGTCAGCAGATCCGGAGGACATTGATCCACGCGGAAAAACGAACTTTCATGGAAAACGAAGCTATTGTTAAACGACTGTGCCGGAAACAGGTGAAAGGTCGTCCGCTGCGTCGGATGAAGCGCCTCAGGGCGGAAGTCTGCTTTCCACTCGCGAAGGCAGGGAAAGGTCCCGAGTCAACCGGGTTTCGCAAGGGCGAGGTGAGAACACGTGCGCACGCGCGGGATTGTTTAGTTGCGTCGAGCGAAAATCATATACCCTCGACGCTCCATAAGCAGGACGTCGAAAAGAGGAGTAATGCTTCCTAGCACGGGACACAGAATAGGACCACTTAGATCGGAATAGCATTCACAGAAATGTTCTAACATAGAGTAGAATCGAACATGGAAAATCTCTGTTGACAACAGTCAAAAGATGGGGCGCCGACATTCCCCTCCAAACAATAGGGGTCTTTCTGGGGCCATTGAACAGCTCGAAAGAGCCCGGGCTCATTTACGGAAAGTGGAAATGGAAGCAGATGAGTATCGAATGAACGGATACTCTGAGATAGAACGAGAAAAAGCCAATTGATTAATGCTACTTCTTCTAGTTTGGAACAATTAGAAGTCTCCCTCTTCTAGGCTGGCTTGCGTCGCTTGCTACTTCGACTAGAGCACATAAATGACGGCCAATTGACGCGACGGTTAATGGACCGTATAGCTCCCTATTACAGATGGCTTTCACAGGGCTTCTTTTTAGATCGACATAGGACATAGAAATTCACTCAGGAAAGAATCCCGAGGACAGTATTCGTCGGACGGTATTCGTGGACGAATGAGCGATTGAACAGCCTACAGGACAGTTAAAGTAAAGCGGAGCTCCTAGCTGGCCCTATCTTGCACGTTCCACTAACCGCTATCACAAACGTCTAGGAGAATTCTTACTCGGAATTGACAAAGAGTCAGATCGTCTATATAGACCTCAAGCGGAGGAGTCTTTCTCATATTCTGACTTTCATGACTCGGACCTGAAAAGTCTTTCTTTTTCTTGGTTTCGTCGATGTAATACATGGTCAGAATGGGAGACAGAAGAAATGATAGACTTTTCTCGCCTCTCAATCAATCTTTGATTCGATAGTCAGACCGTTAGCCTTTCAACTGACGCAAAGTGCTAATTCGAGTTCGTCGAATGAGATCCTTTTGTCGATAACGATTTTTTATTTCCTCCCGATGAAAAGCCTCATTTCCGACGCGTCGAGGATTTTCAATATTTCCTTCCCGGGCTTTCTTAACGGAACTCTCCAATAATCGAGTAAAGAGACTTCGGGACGAATTCGACAACCACAAGGGAAAAATATTTATGTCTTACTCGATTATTGGAGAGTTGAAATCCGATGGTGTTTTTCGTAGTAGTCCAAGGGGTTCACTTTTGGGCATGCTTCGTTTGCTTTGCTCTTCTTTTTCGGACACATTTGGCATGGCGCTAGAACCTTGTTCAGAGATGTTTTTGCTGGTATTGATCCAGATTTGGATGCTCAAGTGGAATTTGGAGCATTCCAAAAACTTGGAGACCCAACTACAAGGAGACAAGTAGTTTGATACAAGATTGCTCTGGTATCTTTCGGCATTGCTCCGTTAGGCTTTCGCCCATTGCGAAAAATTCCCCACTGCTGCCTCCCGTAGGAGTCTGGGCCGTGTCTTCAAAAAGAGTCAGAAGAAATGGTTTGATCCTCTTATTTCTCGAACCGAGAGATCCATGAATCGGGATCACCGTGGACTGAGATTGTAACTAAACCGACTCAGACGAACGAATAACTATGACTGAACTGGTCACGTCGACGTCTTTTGTTGAATCTTTTTCACGGCTCGATAGATAATATGATAAGCCAATGATTTTTTTCCGTGTTTCAGAATACGTAGGCTCCTTTCACTTTTGGCTTTTCGACCGTACCAAGCGGAGGAATGGATGTGGCAGGAAAGAATTTCATTTTTCCTCTCTATAGTGAATTGGAACGTTTTCCAGGTCGACGTTTCTTTCGTTCGTTCTCGGTACGCTCATTTCGACATTGTCTCTGTATTTGACCGAGCTCAGAGAATTTCCGTCGTACCTGCTACGCGTTCATAACTCCAAATACCTGAATTCGTTACAGTTCCTCCTGAAATACTCCAACCACCCCACGAATTGGTTATTCCTAAACGAGTCATGAAGGGTATAACGAACATACCTTGTCTCCACATTGGATCAAGAACGGGGTCAGAGGGATCAAAAACCCTTGCATCGATTGCTTTGGCTCTAGATAAATACGACTGAGAACCCATCTCCTCTCCGTCGGTACGTCGAGCCGATCTAGACTCCCGAGGTCCCACGACGATGCCCTGTGGAATGATCCCGACCAGCCACGGAGGAGTGAAGCGAACCGAACCGACCCTCCCGGGGATGAGGTGATCAAAATAAGCCACCCATAGCTCGTCGCTTCTCATTTTCGACGGTGGTTCTGGATCTGGTGGAGATCATATTTCTACACCATCTACTCCTAAATGATATTCGGATGTTGGAGGCGGGTGTCGACCCAACCTTATGAGTATTCAGACTATAACAGTTCCGATGAACAGTCACTCACTTTTGACAGTTATAGGATTCCCATGGTTCTCTGCTTTCGAACAGCCTTCGAAAGAGTTCCTTCCGACAAGTACGGATTTTTACCGGAACCTCGGTAAAGTCTCGCTGGTCCCACAACTTCTGATGGGTACGAAGGCTCTGAAGTGGGCGAACACTCGGCCCAGCGGGCGAACATGCCGGGCTCCGGCTCCGCGCACCTGCGGACACCTTTCGAAGCACGTCTCACGTGTTTTGCGAGCTTGGTCTATTCAGGCTAAGCCTGGTCCATCCTCGTTTCGGGATCCGACTGCATTGTGTGACTAGGCAGCGTCGGGAGGTAGTGAGGTACGTGCCGATTTCCTCTCCGCTTGTGTAATTCATGTCACTGGAAGAATCAATTAGCATCTCCGGATCTCCATTACAGCCGCTCTTCAGAAGCGACGAGTCTCTGTTGAGGAAAGGAGGAGGAAGGGCAGCGTACAAGTGGAGCCCAATAGAGAGAGGTGGGATGGTAGGTTCGTCGTTTTCCGATAGGAAGAGGGAGGAAAACGCTTTGCTTCGATCTGACCGTCGACGGTGGATGGGAAGACGGTTTCCGTGAATCGACGCGACGTTGACGGAATCCAGCTCGGATTTCGACGGGAAAGTCTTAAACAAAACGAAAACACAGGCTTTATCCCGTGGGCCGGCGTCTGACGAAATAGTGTAATGTAAAAAGAAGTGCTTCGAATCATTGCTATTTGACTCGGACCTGTTCTGAAAAAGTCGAGGTATTTCGAATTGTTTGTTGACACGGACAAAGTAAGGGAAAACCTCTGAAATGATTTCAATATTGGACCTTGGACATATAATAGTTCCGGGCTGTTCGCCTTTTGAATCGACAGTAGTAGGGGCTTCATATCCCCATCGGAGTCTAAAGGAAACCGAAGAACCGTCTAGTCAATAGGAGCCCTACTTCCTTCAGTAGCAAAAAACATCTCTAGAGTGAAAGGGCGGAGCGCACATGTCGGTACTTCAGTAGGACAATTTCCTCGTCACTTCTTTCGTCTTTCCGACGGTAGGGCGAGGAAAGGCTACTTCAATGATGGAAACGTCATAGGGTCGCAATTCCCGTCGGAAGCTAAAGCGAAAGCGTCGCTCGTTGAAAGCCGGGAGAAAAAGCGAAAGCGTCGCTCGAAACGGCCCGTCGATAGGATCGACGGCAATTGCGACGATAGGCGAACCACGTCGACGCTTTGCCTTAGACTGACGGAACAAAGCTGACGAAGTAGGCTGAATGGAAAAAGGAAAGGGACAAGGGCGGTCGTCGCGTTGGCGCGAAGGCTGCTGGTTCGGGGGTAGGGTACGGTACTAAAGGTCCTCGGACTTCCAGGTGGTTTTTCTTTTAGGCAGTTGTTCACCGTTGGATCTCGCCAATACAGCCTCCTATGGTTTTCGTTACCGAGATATCTTTTCTTTTTTCCCAGGGATTTCGTCGGGTAATCAGCTCCCATGATGCAAACAGTCAAATCTGAACCGTCGTCGCTCTTCTTTCTTTCCTCGTGGGCAGGAAGCACACCAGCAGCGTGCGTTGCGTGATTCCACTGTGTTTTTTGCACTTGACTGGGTGGACAGTTGACCGGAAGAGAACTTCGATTCGCCTGCTTTAAATTACCAAGTCAGTACAGAGCCAGTAGCAGTACCTGTAGCAAGCCTAGACCTGACGGTGATGGGGCAAATTCTCTCAAAAGCGACGGATAAAAGTCCTCACGTGGAGGGTTTCTGATTCAGCTAAAGAGTTAAGTTGATCAAACAAAAATGCACTACCGGGAAATAGAGTCAAAATCGAAATAAGTCAGTATGATTCCGGGTCGAGGTACCATGCCTTCTCCTTGACTTGTCGAATTGTCGAGAGCGACGATGCGCGTGGTTCCAAATTAATGCCAGATAAAAAGGATTTCGGTTATAGTTTTCCTTGTTTTTTCCGGTTGGGTTGGTCCAACCGACGCATGGGACTTTTTTGCATATCGTGTCATTACTCTTCGCCCTGCTTCTATTCGTCTAGCTGTGATCCAAGCGGGTTCAAGTGCCTGAAGAGCGTATATGCTGAAGCTGCGGGCGAAACGACGTTGAGGAATTCGAGGAAATCCTGCTACAGAGGGAAGGAACGGACTGGTATTCCCAGGGAGAGCTTTACATTAAGATTACCATCTGGGGAGGTCCGTTTGATATCCAAAAACTGCTTAGCAACAGTCGGACAAGTGGGTTGGTACGTCGTCCTTCCCTGAAATGGAACGTCGAATGCGTCTTCTTGCTCCAGCATTCGACGTCGATCTATTACGACCGTACCAGTCCCGTTATAGGTATACAAAAAGGTACGTCCCCGGAGCCGGGTCTCCCATCGCCTTTCGATCCCTCCGAAGAACGAGCCTGGAGTTTTACGGACCCACAGGACCAGAAGCTTCTCAAGCTTAAGCATTTACTTTTCTAGTTAGAGACCAACGTCTTGGAGCCAACGTGGGATCCATGGGGAGATATCGACGACTACGAGGGGGAACTCCGAGAAAGGCAGGGGGGACTCGACTGAGACTGTCACTGTCACAGGATGACGTCCCGCTACTGAAACTGGGGCTGCCCTATATAGTGACGGCGGTAGGAAAGGAAAGAATTCGCAACGGCCACAAGCGATGCCGTCAGTATGCAACAGACGACTTCGACATACGGAGTGTGTTAGGTCCGGGTAGGTTCAATCAAAAGAAGCAGGAGCTCGAAAGACGAAGCACGCTCGGTGTTCAAATCGTTCATTTGAATAAATTGAAACCCTTCTTATTGGATGATCATGATACTTCCCAAAGACCCAAATTCTTGATCAACGGCGTCTCTCTCGTCTGCTACCTTTCCCATTCCTGATGGCTTCCTTTGGTCAAAGGTCCATTACCGACCAAAGTACGGGTTATTCACATTTAATTTGATGGTCAGAGGCGAATTGAAAGCTAAGCAGTGGTAATT
>JAYEPQ010000012.1:31414913-31474913 GCA_036321105.1 Dracaena cambodiana | reverse complement strand
GCCAATTCAGTCTTTTGCGAGCGCATAGTCTCTGAGCCCGATGCTACACCGATTGGACAGAAATCACTCCCCCTCAGCCGGAGATATAGATTGCCATACCAATGGAAAAGCTCTATTGCTATTTCTCGAGGTAATCCACATTGATGTAATAAAAGCGAAGGACCCACAACAATGACGGAACGCCCCGAATAATCGACCCGTTTACCAAGCAGAGTCTCGCAAATTTGGTAATACGCCAATTTGGCCACTATTAGTGGATAAAAGGATTTCTTTCACTTCCGAATCCCAAATGATTCGATTGTGATGAACACGATGGGTTTTTCCGGAAAGCGCCTCGATCGGCCGACGAGCGTCGGACAAGAACATCCGAACTTCAACTCGAAGACGACAACTCAAATAAAATATATGATCGGAAGTACCGAAGTGAAACGGCTTCCACTGGGGCACTTCTTCCCGATGTCGGAAGACGATTGAGTCAGACCGGGCTCACTTTTCCATTCCGTTCTAGACAAAGACTTTAGTGAAGGAACGGAGCTTTGTTGAAGCTATTACTCAGACTCAGATATGGTCATTGGAGGGAAGATGGCCCCCATGTCTTGGGGGAAGCGGTCCATTCGGAATCCTCGACGTGTGGACTTTCTACAGCACGTTTCCACGGATCTCCACGAAAAGGCTGATAAAAGTGGGGATTTTGCGAATGCCGTAGACGCGCTAGCCCAGCAATATATTTTCCGTCCCCACAGCCCGTTGAAAACCAAATATTGTTTTTGTTTTTCATAGTAATTATAACCCTAGATGCTATCGGGATAGGAATAGATTGAATCTATTCCACTCTGAGGTGCATGTCAGCTCTGACGATTCATAAAAGGCAGGCTGACGATGTTGGGGAGTTGTCTTGGAGTAAAGTTCCGCACGGGCATTTGGGGGGCCCTCCCAATTCGAAGTTTTTTCCTGGAAGTTTCGAAAGTCGCTTACGGACGCGCTGGTTCGGAACCGACCGACTCACCGACGATCCTCGCGACTATGGCAGGGCGGTACGCTTTGCTCTCTCGCGACCCCTACTCGGGTTTCTCTCGCTTTTGGCATAGCAGGCCTCCGAGTGGGAGGCCCGCACGAGGGGCTATCAGCTCAGTGGTAGAGCGCGCCCCTGATAATTGCGAAACGAAATGGCTGAGGAGAGGTTCCTTTTTGAGGGTACTCCTGGGAACAGATCCAGTGGATACGGGGTGGGGCCTGTAGCTCAGAGGATTAGAGCACGTGGCTACGAACCACGGTGTCGGGGGTTCGAATCCCTCCTCGCCCACAACCGGCCCAAAAGGGAAGGACCTTTCCTTTACCTCTGGGGGTAAGAAAATAATGATCGGGAAATGAAACAAAAGATACGGTAGAACTAGGACAGTTATTGCATGAGGTCTACCCAATGCTAGATGCAGAGGCGCATAATAGATCGATATGAACATCATGAGCTGCCCCGTAATAAAACCAGTTGTTGCTGATACCTCCTTCTCAGTTCCTTCTTCTAGGCCGTCGTTGGATAGGCTCTGACTATCGAAACTATACAGCCTAAAAGAAAGAGTCTTCTGTTCCTCTTCTCCTCGGTCGGGATGGTAAAGGCTGATCGCGGTCGGTAAGGGCTGGTTACGAGGAACTGAACACCCCTCTGGACCGCCACATCAAGGCCAATAATGACGAGCCTCATATTCAGCAATCGTCGTCAAATCCGGAAGATTTTCCACCTTTTTTCGAGGGAGCCGGTCTCGACGCTTTGATTGCTGTACGAGTCACAACCACCGTCGCTCGTAGATCAGGAAGCCGCCTCCCGTCGGCTTTCGTCCCTAACCTGACGAATGAAACCGAAGGAGGGAGTACGGAGCGGAGTTAGCTGCTGTCGACGGAGTCGGGGGACAGAGATTAGTGCCCGACGGGGGTTATGGAAAATGGGAGGCTGAACAGCTGTGCTCAATGCCAGAAGGGCCCTCTCTCTCCTTTTTCTTTGTTTCTTGTTAAATAAATTTCTTTCTTTACTCGTTTGACTCGACCTGTTCTGTTATCTTTTTATAAAGGAGAATGGCTCGGCTAGGTGGGATAGCCGAGCCAGAACAGAAAAAAACAATAGAATAAATAAAAAAAATCTCAGCTAAGAGGGGTCATGGAAAGAACAGGTTCCAAATCACGATCGATTCCTTTTTCAAATCCTGCTGCAGCTGCATGCAATCCTCATACGCGGACGGGGGAAGAGCCTTTGGAGAAGCCGGGTCACATGATTGCAGACTCTCGCAAGCGGAGAAGAGCTGCTGCCTCAGTTTTCTAAATCGAAGGTTGAAAGAAGGTTCGGAGAGGTAATTTGGCCATCGTATCTTCCAGGGTGGCTACTCCTCGTCGGAAAAAGTCTCTGTATAGCGATCGTCACGTCAACAAAGGAAGACGGGGCGAAAGATCACTGGAAACTTTCTCCTTCGTCAAAGTGACGCATTTGTGGTCTAATCAACAACTTCCGAGATCGAATGAAAGACAAGTTTTGGTTTCATCCATGAGCGACGTCGTCGCCGCAGGTTGGGGTGAAGGACGTCTCATGGAACGGTCGACTGTCGGGACTTCAGTAGTTCAGTAGCGACTAAACAGAATGACGAAAAAAGAGGGCTATAAGTTGGCCGTTTGGTTTGCTATTGCTATGACGGACTGCTCGCCTTTTGATTTGCGATTCCCTTGTGGCTACGTCACTTCGGGTCTCAGGGCAAGTATCCGACGGACGTCGTTTTCTGCTCTGATCGTAGATCTACTACGGCTGCGGCTTTCTCTGGCAGGGCCAACCCCAGCAAGCCCAGCGTTCCCAATCTCTCCCACCCCCCCGGAGGCAAGGTCACACGAACAAAGTGACAGAAAGGGATCTCCCCACAAAAGAATCCCCTATTCTTGCTATTCTCCTATTGATTGCTATTTCCCTCTCTTTTTCCTCTCTTCCTCGCGTAAATTGAAGTCGCCTTTACGGAGAGGGGCTGATCCATGGCCGGACACTCTATCTCATCTGGGATCACATTACGTGGGCCACATGGGAGGCGCTTTCGCTTCCCTCTTTTGGAGAAAAAAGACATGGTAGTCGGGGAACCAGGCACATAGATTCCGGGACATCCATCGTTCTTTCATATACCTCCCCACCAATAGATAGAGACAAATGGCAATAACCGAACCACGTCTACAAAATGCCAGTACCAGGCAGCTGCTTGGATCCATTTGCAACTCCTTTGGAAATATTACCCGAATGGTACCCCACCCCAACGTGAGAGTATTGCCTTTTCAGCCTACGCTTGCTGCGTCGCTGATCGCTGTGTTCAAAAATGGTTTCTTCCTCCCGCGCCCGCCGCCGCCCAGCGAATGGTTCGACAGAAGCGGTACGATTCCGGAATGATTTTGTCGAACTGACTCGATTTCTCTCTTCCCCTTTTTTAGTCAACACCATCAACCGTCGGGCAAAGCATACCTGTGACTCGATTGGTGAAATAGTCTCTCTCTCCAAAAAAATATGTTTTTTTTTTTACCGGCTCACAAAGAAAATATTTTGGACTGGGGCTGGGGCTTTGACGTCGAACCGGCACTTTTTTATGCACTTGCCTCTTCCAACTCGCTTTTCAGGGACCGATCGACGACGCCGTCTTTCTTCCAGAGACGTCTTTTCTCTGGTTCCTCCCGAAATCGTCGGATCCCGGGCTGGAAGTAGCATTAATCAAATTGGCTTTTTCTTGTTCTATCTCAGAGTATCCGTTCATTCGATACTCATCTGCCTCGCTTGCCGGCCGCTCGGGCTCCGCGTTTCAAGTTCTAAATGGCACGTCAGAGCTCCCCTCTCGTATCATGATTTGCCGCGTCGATTCCTGACGACCAAACTTCCCTGTGATTTGTTGATTCACATCGATCGAACCAGTTGTGTGCCACATACATGGCGCGAATCCCGAGCAACCATAGAATACGACCCTAATCGAAATGCATACATTTGTCGGCCGAAGGATATTCATGAGATTTCAAAAAGAGGATCGCTATTTCCCTCGACGTCGACGGCCTGCGCCGGAAATATCGAGTGCGGACACAGGTGGTGCATGGCTGTCGTCAGCTTGTGCCGTAAGGTGTTGGGTTAAGTCCCACAACGAGCGCAACCCTCGTGTTGGGGTAGGGTACGGTACTAAAGGTCCTCGGACTTCCAGGTGGTTTTTCTTTTAGGCAGCTGTTCACCGTTGGATCTCGCCAATACAGCCTCCTATGGTTTTCGTTACCGAGATATCTTTTCTTTTTTCCCAGGGATTTCGTCGGGTAATCAGCTCCCATGATGCAAACAGTCAAATCTGAACCGTCGTCGCTCTTCTTTCTTTCCTCGTGGGCAGGAAGCACACCAGCAGCGTGCGTTGCGTGATTCCACTGTGTTTTTTGCACTTGACTGGGTGGACAGTTGACCGGAAGAGAACTTCGATTCGCCTGCTTTAAATTACCAAGTCAGTACAGAGCCAGTAGCAGTACCTGTAGCAAGCCTAGACCTGACGGTGATGGGGCAAATTCTCTCAAAAGCGACGGCTTCTCCGCTTGCGAGAGTCTGCAATCATGTGACCCGGCTTCGTCGCAATAGTGGCATATGATCTTGGACATGTCTCCGTCGGTCTGATGCACCAGCAGGAGCTTCCAGATTGAAGATTCGTCACTATAGGAACCCGAGAATCTCCCCTCCCAATCCGAATTGCCCCAGACTCTGCCCATTTTCTTGACGATGGTATCAGCCTAGAAATGTTTTCCACGTGTATTCTGATATTCTCTTTTGGTTCCAGACTAGAATCAACTCATTGTCGGGGTTTGACGCCGTCTCCTTCGGAGAGATGGCTGGTAGAATCATGGGGTCTCTCTCCGGAAATTTTAAGAAGTGAACGTCTTTCTTCGTAGCAGGGTCGGGGGAAAGAATGGGAAAGACGATTTCACTATATTTCTGACCTGGAACAGGACCTATTACAAGAATATTTCTTTTATTGGGACGATAACTTTGAAAAGACAGATTTCCTATCTTTTCTTTCACCTCGGGGGAAATACGATCGGGGGGGGCTAATTTGAATCCCTCTGGTAAAATAAGAACAACCCCTACATTCAAAGCCCCTTTTTTACCATTAGCAAGAACTTGTTTCAGTTGCATATTATAAGGAATTCGAACAACTGCTTCAAATACAGTATCAGGAAGTACAGCTTGCGGAACTTCAATATCGATCGACGGCTCGACGGTAAGCTTTAGAGCTACCGGGATTGAAGGTGGCGACTGCTCTCTCTTTCGTCGAGAGACTTTTTTTTACTATGGTAGCGCCCATTTCCTTTGAGGATCGAGACGACGTGACAGACTATTGACAACATGAATCTACCGGCATTTTTTTTTGCAGTAGGAATCCGAGAACGTCGTGGTACGGTACTCCAGGCCTCCGCCTCCGAAAGACTCGACGAGGCATGGAGGGCCTACTACAATCCCCGGACTACGCCCCTTGTTTTCCTCCATTACAGCTGGTGTTGACCAGCTTTGCGATACGGACGGACACGAAGAAGAACGCAGGTGATTCATAATGCAAAAGAGAATGACGACTGATTCCCGACCCAGAGTTAATGACTCAACCACAAATATGTTGAATGAAGGGGGATGGATTGCTTACTCTCAGCCACGGGGAAGTGTGCACTCCCGCTCTCTCCTCTGACGCTTCTATTCCGCTCATCGAAAAAATGGACTCCCCTGACGTGGGGCACCACCAGATCTTTGTAGACGTCCGCAACCACCACTCTATCAACAGCAGACGTCAGCCCAACCAAAGCCATCCTCATCTATCACGTCAGCCAGTGGTAAGGACAAGATCATCCTACCCACATCAGCACCGACAGTACTCCGTCAAGAGGCCAAAAACGAGGTTGAATGAAGAGGCGTTTCATATTCTGGGGGAAACTGTCCGACGCCGGGGAAAGAATTCCAAGTGACGCTTGTCTGAGTGATCGGGAGAGAAGAACGCCCTCGTTCGACATCCATTTCAGATCCTCTCTTTCCAAAGCCTACACCTATTCCATATCCCCCGTTGGAGAGCGTCGTTCGGGAATCTCTGCCGCCCTTCTCTGATGTTGTTATTTAGAGTCTCTGTTTGAAAGGGTTGCTTGCTCTCTCGGCGCGCGAGCCCTCTCTTTCTTTTTGATAGACGACGGGCTGCGCCGGGGGTCTGAGCGTCGGCGATTGTTTTTGTCGTGACGGGTCCTCCGGAAGCCCTTTCTCGGTAACATGGTGTTACCTGAAAGGACAGATGCGGGAGCGTCGGGATCGGAGGTGCGCGTACCACTACTGCCCTCTCGTCAGCCGTGCAGTGAGCGGTACTCCGTCAACAGAGTCGACAAAGCAGTCATAGGTAGCAAGACGGAGAGTAGGATTACCAGTCCCCCGTCACTTCTTTCATAGGTAGGGGCTTTCACCACTGCAAATTGTTCCGTTCCTGCATTCATTAAACATTTGACGTTACCGGTACTCCATCCACAGTGCTGTCTACGGATCCTTCCCCGGATTCGGGTGGGTCTCCGTCTCCCTAGCGGCTTAGTCACGACGCGCCATCCCTACCCTATCACGTCAATCCCACAAGCCTCTTATCCATTCTCGTTCGATCGCTGCGGGGGAGCAAGTCAAAATAGAAAAACTCACATTGGGTTTAGGGATAATCAGGCTCGAACTGATGACTTCCACCACGTCAAGGTGACACTCTACAGCTGAGTTATATCCCTTCCCGCACTCTTCAAATAGGAATCCATTTTCTGAAAGATCCTGGCTTTCGTGCTTTGGTGAGTCGTCCGAGATCCTTTCGATGACCTATGTTGTGTTGAAGGGATATCTATATGATCTGATCGATTGCGTAAGGCCCGCGGTAGCAACGGAATCGGGGAAAGTATATAGAAAAGACAGTTCTTTTCTATTATATTAGTATTAGTTAGTGATCCCGGCTCCGAGCTCGGGTTATGGAAGAAGGAACCGAGAAGGAGGTATCAGCAACAACTGGTTTTATTACGGGGCAGCTCATAATGTTCATATCGATCTATTATGCGCCTCTGCATCTAGCATTGGGTAGACCTCATACAATAACTGTCCTAGTTCTACCGTATCTTAAACCGTTGGAGAGCGTCGTTCGGGAATCTCTGCCGCCCTTCTCTGATGTTGTTATTTAGAGTCTCTGTTTGAAAGGGTTGCTTGCTCTCTCGGCGCGCGAGCCCTCTCTTTCTTTTTGATAGACGACGGGCTGCGCCGGGGGTCTGAGCGTCGGCGATTGTTTTTGTCGTGACGGGTCCTCCGGAAGCCCTTTCTCGGTAACATGGTGTTACCTGAAAGGACAGATGCGGGAGCGTCGGGATCGGAGGTGCGCGTACCACTACTGCCCTCTCGTCAGCCGTGCAGTGAGCGGTACTCCGTCAACAGAGTCGACAAAGCAGTCATAGGTAGCAAGACGGAGAGTAGGATTACCAGTCCCCCGTCACTTCTTTCATAGGTAGGGGCTTTCACCACTGCAAATTGTTCCGTTCCTGCATTCATTAAACATTTGACGTTACCGGTACTCCATCCACAGTGCTGTCTACGGATCCTTCCCCGGATTCGGGTGGGTCTCCGTCTCCCTAGCGGCTTAGTCACGACGCGCCATCCCTACCCTATCACGTCAATCCCACAAGCCTCTTATCCATTCTCGTTCGATCGCTGCGGGGGAGCAAGTCAAAATAGAAAAACTCACATTGGGTTTAGGGATAATCAGGCTCGAACTGATGACTTCCACCACGTCAAGGTGACACTCTACAGCTGAGTTATATCCCTTCCCGCACTCTTCAAATAGGAATCCATTTTCTGAAAGATCCTGGCTTTCGTGCTTTGGTGAGTCGTCCGAGATCCTTTCGATGACCTATGTTGTGTTGAAGGGATATCTATATGATCTGATCGATTGCGTAAGGCCCGCGGTAGCAACGGAATCGGGGAAAGTATATAGAAAAGACAGTTCTTTTCTATTATATTAGTATTAGTTAGTGATCCCGGCTCCGAGCTCGGGTTATGGAAGAAGGAACCGAGAAGGAGGTATCAGCAACAACTGGTTTTATTACGGGGCAGCTCATAATGTTCATATCGATCTATTATGCGCCTCTGCATCTAGCATTGGGTAGACCTCATACAATAACTGTCCTAGTTCTACCGTATCTTTTGTTTCATTTCTTCTGGAACAATCACAAAAACTTTTTTTATTATGGATCTACTACCAGAAATTCAATGCGTAATCTCAGCATTCAATGTGTATTCCTGAATAATCTAATTTTTCAATTATTCAACCATTTCATTTTACCAAGTTCAACGTTAGCCAGATTAGTCAACATTTATATGTTTCGATGCAACAACAAGATGTTATTTGTAACAAGTAATTTTGTTGGTTGGTTAATTGGTCACATTTTATTCATGAAATGGGTTGGCTTGGTATTATTCTGGATACGGCAAAATTATTCGATTCGATCTAATAATAAGTACCTTGTGTCAGAATTGAGAAATTCTATGGCTCGAATCTTTAGTATTCTCTTATTTATCACCTGTGTCTAATCGGCTGCCGATTACCGTCACCTTTCAATTGTTTGTGATGAACACGATGGGTTTTTCCGGAAAGCGCCTCGATCGGCCGACGAGCGTCGGACAAGAACATCCGAACTTCAACTCGAAGACGACAACTCAAATAAAATATATGATCGGAAGTACCGAAGTGAAACGGCTTCCACTGGGGCACTTCTTCCCGATGTCGGAAGACGATTGAGTCAGACCGGGCTCACTTTTCCATTCCGTTCTAGACAAAGACTTTAGTGAAGGAACGGAGCTTTGTTGAAGCTATTACTCAGACTCAGATATGGTCATTGGAGGGAAGATGGCCCCCATGTCTTGGGGGAAGCGGTCCATTCGGAATCCTCGACGTGTGGACTTTCTACAGCACGTTTCCACGGATCTCCACGAAAAGGCTGATAAAAGTGGGGATTTTGCGAATGCCGTAGACGCGCTAGCCCAGCAATATATTTTCCGTCCCCACAGCCCGTTGAAAACCAAATATTGTTTTTGTTTTTCATAGTAATTATAACCCTAGATGCTATCGGGATAGGAATAGATTGAATCTATTCCACTCTGAGGTGCATGTCAGCTCTGACGATTCATAAAAGGCAGGCTGACGATGTTGGGGAGTTGTCTTGGAGTAAAGTTCCGCACGGGCATTTGGGGGGCCCTCCCAATTCGAAGTTTTTTCCTGGAAGTTTCGAAAGTCGCTTACGGACGCGCTGGTTCGGAACCGACCGACTCACCGACGATCCTCGCGACTATGGCAGGGCGGTACGCTCTGCTCTCTCGCGACCCCTACTCGGGTTTCTCTCGCTTTTGGCATAGCAGGCCTCCGAGTGGGAGGCCCGCACGAGGGGCTATCAGCTCAGTGGTAGAGCGCGCCCCTGATAATTGCGAAACGAAATGGCTGAGGAGAGGTTCCTTTTTGAGGGTACTCCTGGGAACAGATCCAGTGGATACGGGGTGGGGCCTGTAGCTCAGAGGATTAGAGCACGTGGCTACGAACCACGGTGTCGGGGGTTCGAATCCCTCCTCGCCCACAACCGGCCCAAAAGGGAAGGACCTTTCCTTTACCTCTGGGGGTAAGAAAATAATGATCGGGAAATGAAACAAAAGATACGGTAGAACTAGGACAGTTATTGTATGAGGTCTACCAAATGCTAGATGCAGAGGCGCATAATAGATCGATATGAACATCATGAGCTGCCCCGTAATAAAACCAGTTGTTGCTGATACCTCCTTCTCGGTTCCTTCTTCTAGGCCGTCGTTGGATAGGCTCTGACTATCGAAACTATACAGCCTAAAAGAAAGAGTCTTCTGTTCCTCTTCTCCTCGGTCGGGATGGTAAAGGCTGATCGCGGTCGGTAAGGGCTGGTTACGAGGAACTGAACACCCCTCTGGACCGCCACATCAAGGCCAATAATGACGAGCCTCATATTCAGCAATCGTCGTCAAATCCGGAAGATTTTCCACCTTTTTTCGAGGGAGCCGGTCTCGACGCTTTGATTGCTGTACGAGTCACAACCACCGTCGCTCGTAGATCAGGAAGCCGCCTCCCGTCGGCTTTCGTCCCTAACCTGACGAATGAAACCGAAGGAGGGAGTACGGAGCGGAGTTAGCTGCTGTCGACGGAGTCGGGGGACAGAGATTAGTGCCCGACGGGGGTTATGGAAAATGGGAGGCTGAACAGCTGTGCTCAATGCCAGAAGGGTTCTGAGCACTGGAATTTGACGCTGACGAGGGAAAGCGCAGAGTATCAACAGACGCAAACGAAGACGATGGCTGCTTTTATTTGAGTTCGTAAGATCTCCGACATGCGAGGAATCAGAGAGCATGATCGTAGCGGCCTCGGTTCCGACGACCCGTCTCTTTTGAAATGCCACGACGGGGGCAATTGCTATGACGAAGAAAGAGCGTACGACGTCAAAAGCTCAATCTATCGGAACTATCGACGGGTTGCTCGACGAGTCATAGCTTTATTCACTTTCTTCTTCGGATAGGTGTCAACTATTAAAGAAAATCAGGTGCGTCAAGAGCAAGAAAAAGAATTCCGTGAAAAGAAGAGATATCTCCATTCCTCTCTCCCCGGTCGGGAATCGGAAATTGCGGGAGGGAATAGAATGGCGGTTGGAGCAGTCAGTACAATCGCTGCGTCGAGGAATAACCTCCGTTTCATTGGTTCGATCGGTAATCGTTGCATGGGGATTCTCCAATTGATTCGACAGATTCGGATGTCGGATGCCCCTGCGCATAGACGATATGGATAGGGATGCCGATTCAGATGCGGCTAGAAAGGCTCGTTTGAGCTGGTAAGAGAAAGATTTTCGCTATAGGAAATTACATCAAACAAAGGTTGTTGGCTCCGTAAAGGGAGATAGTGCATCAAGCTATTCGCAAGGGCCAACTTGATCCTCTTCCCCAGGGATCCCAGATGATTGAACCCTCAAGAATGAAATCTTATTGGAACTGTCCATATCTGGTTCATCCTTCGGAACCATATCACATCCCGGGAAAATCCATGGACCGACCCCATCATCTCCACCCCGTAGGAACTACGAGATCGCCCCAAGGACGCCTTCGGCATCCAGGGGTCACGGACCGGCCATAGACCCTGTTCAATAAGTGGAACGCATTAGCTGTCCGCTCTCCGGTTGGGCGAAACAAAAGAAAAAAAAGCCCCTCCCCCGCACCGGGGATTCGATTCGGCTCCCCCTCTTCCCTTTCGCGAAAAATAGAGAAATGAATTGAGAAATTCATCGGATCCTAGTTCGGGACGACGGAAGTGGAATGGAATAAGGACAGCTTTCGACGCAGCAAAGACATATTCCTATGTGGAAGGGTTTACTTCCCTCTGGCTCCAGGGAAAGACATTCTTTAGGGAATGGCCCCAAGCCAATTGGCATCGCGTTTTAGCTGTTGTCGAAAGGGAAGATAGTTCTTTGATCCGAAGCAGTTCTTGCTCAAGTTGAACCAGCTGTGAAATATGTTGTATCCATGCCTGTTCGAAATGCAAATCATAGTATTCATTCTTGTAGAAATGAAAAACAAGAAATCCTTTTTCTAGAAATATGGACGAATGGAAGTTTAACTCCTAAGGAAGCACTTTATGAAGCTTCTCGTAATTTGATTGATTTATTTATTCCCTTTCTACATGGGGAGAAAGGGGACATTCATTTCGAGGGAAAAAAAAACAGGTTTACTCTACCCCTTTTTACCTTTCAAAATAGATTAACTAATCTAAAGAAAAATAAAAAAAGAATTCCGTTGAAATGTATTTTTATTGACCAATCAGAACTGCCCCCAGGACCTATAATTGTCTCAAAAGGTCCAATATACATACACGTCGGGCGTCAAAGCGGAACTGAGCTTCTCACGGAAAGAATCGTGACGCTTCATTTCATCAAACGAGACTCGGATCGAGGAGCGTGAGGACTCTGACGAGGCGAACGAAGAATCCATGTTTCCAGCATAGAAAAGCAAAATGGAGGCTTTCTTTCAGGAAATTTTCATGCGCGACGTTGCTTCAACCCGGCCAACAATCTCTTAGCAAATTCTAGAGCACTCACGTTAGAGATGAGGGACTTTTCTTTTGATATGGTCACCTTACACTCCTCCATAACCTCGACGATATGACTTCGCGACTACTGGATCCGCGATGACAATACCATGGCTCAGCTCCTGCTCGGTAACCTACGTGGGAAAACGTCTAGTTGAGGTTTGTTTGGGTTCCCATGACGTTCTATGTTGGTCCTCCTCTCACTAAACGTGAGTTCGAACCTCTCTGTTTTAAAGCTGGACAACCTTCCGGCTATCTAGCCTCCTGGCCTGCAGGCCAATTCAGTCTTTTGCGAGCGCATAGTCTCTGAGCCCGATGCTACACCGATTGGACAGAAATCACTCCCCCTCAGCCGGAGATATAGATTGCCATACCAATGGAAAAGCTCTATTGCTATTTCTCGAGGTAATCCACATTGATGTAATAAAAGCGAAGGACCCACAACAATGACGGAACGCCCCGAATAATCGACCCGTTTACCAAGCAGAGTCTCGCGAATTTGGTAATACGCCAATTTGGCCACTATTAGTGGATAAAAGGATTTCTTTCACTTCCGAATCCCAAATGATTCGATTAGGAGTCAGTACACAAAGATTTAAGGTCATTTCTTCTCCCCTTCTAAGTTCATAGCTTTCGCGCCCAGAACCAAAAAGAAAGACTCAAAGAGGTGGATCGAAAGGACGATCCGGAATACTGCCCGTATCACCGATACGTAGACCACCCTCTCGAAGATTGTTTAGTTACACTCTTCGGGGCAGGGTGGAAGAAGGGAAGAGATTCTCGAACGAAGAAAAGGATCCAATTACTTCGAAAGAATTGAACGAGGAGCCGTCCCCGGCGCGACATTGGGCAGAAGTCGTCGATTGTCGGTCTCGATGTTGGCCCTTTCAGTCGGAAAACCTCGAGTGGGCATCGACGATACATAACCCCAACGATTTTCGTCAGGATCGACGTCCGATGTAGTTCGAATAGTACCGGATTCGAGACAGTCGAAGGGCAAAAAGGCTCCCTTTTTTCCAGAAAAAGAAAAAAAAAGGCTGGCTCTCTGAACACGGCATACCCTGAGAGAATGGGAGAATCAGTTCCCCTCCCGTTGAAGTCAAAGTCAGTCCCAGATTGACTGCATGTGCGGTTGATCCTTTTATGCCTAGTTCTCCCTTGCGTAAGAAAAGGGGGCTTCCGTTCGGTATGGGTAATTTTCATCGAAGCAGATCGCCCCACCTTCCTTCGTCATTTAGCTTAGGAATAAGGGGAGCTCCAATAGAAAACATCCCCCCTTCCCGTGACGATAGCAATCCAGGCAAGAGCCAAAAAAAAAAGGGAGCACAAGCAAGCACGACGAATAAAAGCAGGCGACGGGAGGTTTCAATCAATCGACGGAATGGTTCCAGGATCCTGGTAAAGAGGAATGGAGCTTTCGAAGACAGGCGTACATCCATTACGCACCGACTCTCACATGGTGGCAGCGTGTGGGGTTTGTTCCATGGCTCCTTCTACGTTGTCTGGTTCAATCGTGAATACATACATAGATGGGCCGTCGATTGTGCTCGACGGGGATCTCCGCTGCAAATTCCCGCCACTTTTCCATGACGTGTATCAACCCAAAACAGATGCGCAGGCAAGTCTATCAGAACGAGAGACCGAGACTGAAATCGGGGTAAGCCAATGGGATACCAAAGGGATAAGGCAATCCTACCGAGAGATGCCGTTCTTTTGTGCCTGCTCTTCGAGCTCCTGTGGTTTCTAAATCGAAGGTTTCTAAATAAACAAATATTTTTATTTATTTGTTTATTTAGAATAAAAAAATATTTATTCTAAATAAATAGGATGGGAGGATGGGGGATGGATGGGAGGAACCTTCGATTTCAGTCGGTAAGTATACCGTGGGTCATGGGTCATTTCAGCTTTGTAAAAAAGAAGTCATTTCAGTCGACGTGAGGCGGGCGGAGATTCCATTCGAAGTAACGTAAACAGGATTCTTCCATGCACCATCTTCAAAACTTCTCGGGATCCGGAGTTTTTCGAGAAAAGGTGATTCCTTGATTCAAATGGTTCTCAAAAACTCGGAACATATTTTATTAGAATTCTAATTCACTTTATTTTTTTGTGTACCCGACAGCCAGGGCGCATAGGAGGTTCGAGAAAATGATGTGTATAACCTCTCATACTTTAGTCAGATCAGCCTTACCACTACGACGGCCGCGGGAAAATCCCTCTTTTTTTTTCGACAATAATGAACGACCGCAACGACACGTGGCGCGTACGTAGCCCGTTCGACGGAAGTCATTCTCCCGACGAGGTCAGCCTCCGCTTGTTGCGTCAGGTTTAATAAACATCAACTATTCTTATGTGCATATTGGATTATATTTTTTTTAAAATATATGTTTTAAAAAAATAATTAAATTCCGGAAAAGACAGCTCTAGCTAATCCTCTCTTTTCCGGAATCAAATAAACAAAGCGGGGAGGCACAATCAGTTGAGTCTAGCATTCCTGTGCAATTCCCTTCCCTCCCTCCGAGCGACTTCCCGCTCTTCTGTCTGCCCTCCGACTGGACTACCGCTTGAACTGACAGCCGGAACGCAAAGATTTTTCGTAACCTACCGTCCCGTCAGCAGAGGCCCGGAAAAAGGCAATTTTTTTTTCATGGAGGACTATGTGCCGGGGGAGCTCCGGAATGGCCGAAAGCTTCGCGGGGACGACGTCGACTTTTGACTACTTTACGAGACTCAAAATCTCATGTTAAAGAGCGTGGAGGTTCGAGTCCTCTTCAAGGCATAATATTGGCAAGCGTCACGGGGTGGAGCTCGATGAACCTCTCCGATAGCCGTCCAGCGTGGAGATAGACGATGTCGAATAAATGGAAAGCAATTTCCCCTTTCTCTTTACCATCGAAGCGTTCTTCGCCGGACACCACTGCTCCCTACCCTATCACGTCAATCCCCGAAATTGATCGACGAAAATGCCGAGTCGTCTCGAAGCTACCACTGTTATCTGCTACATTCAAAAGGGTCTGAGGTTGAATCATATCATTTTTATTTGAATCTGTTATTTCAATGCAAAGAATGAGGAAAAAAGAAATAGTGTTTGTCTAGAAATAAATAAACCCGCAAGCTTGGTAGTTTCCACCGCTTGTCCAGGGTTGAGCCCCGGGATTTGACGGCGGACTTGAAAAGCCACCTACAGACGCTTTACGCCCAATCATTCCGGATTTAGCAATTTTTATATTGTATTTTTCCGATCCGTATGTAGCGACCGAATATTCTGATATTTAAATTAAATTTAAATATCAGAATAGCTGATATAGTCATGATTCAAGGGGTCAGGTCCACTTACTTTTTTTTTTTAATATTAACACTATCTGTATTATCCGCTGAAAAAAGAAGACTAAGACTTCATTTTCATGAAAAAGCCCTTTATCGGATTTGAACCGATGGGTGGGTGTTCAGTCTACCGCTCATGCGAAAGCTATCGAAAAGAATGCATTGGATTGATGCCCGGGCATTGAGAAGGAAGGACGCGTCGCTTTCAGAGGCGAAAGGCCATGGGGAGAGAGGTCGGCCCAGCAGAGTGCTTCGCCGTTGGTGTTCTTCCCGATCTCTACGCATTTCACCGCTCCACCGGAAGCTTTCGAGCCTATTGCACTTTGCTGGGCTCTCGACGCAAGATATTCGCGAAAGTTCCTTCCTTTCGTCGGGGGAGATTCGGATGATTGAGAGTACCCCGACTTTCTGAACTCGTCATACCCAATGTCTGCTTCTGTTCCAGATCAAAAGATTCCCGGGCTCGGGAAAGCAAGGACGTCATAGTGCCTCATGAGGATTGATCTTCGACTCCGTCCCTAGAACGGCAACCGAAGGTAGTTGGTGTTCTGTTCCCCCGTCTGGGGTCCCGGGGGGACTGTTCGATTCATTTGACGGTGAGAATCTCCTCTTCGTCAATGTCGACGGTGAGCTTCCTTATTCCTCTGTAAGTCATTCTAGGTGGGTTTAGTTGGACTTTTGCACCTTTCTGTCGGGATTGAGTCATCTGATAGTTCTCTCTCCTCGGCAAAGTGTTCCGGAAAGAGTCCGGGTGAAGGTTTTTCAAGATAATTTAGGCAACATAAGGAGAGAAATTCACTGGAAAAGTGAGGCCCCCGGGGGATACAGGGAGGGACGCGAACAGTAGATGGGAAAGAGACGGGAACAATGGAGACGGCCTCAAACCCTCAATCCTGCCCCTCCTTTCCATGGCTGTCGATTCCGACGCCGATCGTCAGGATAGACGAAAGAGGGGAAGAGAAAGGATTTGATGTGCTAGGCCCTGTTTAAAGATGCTCCTCACTCGATCCTCGTTCAAAGCTGGTGGTTCGTAAACGACGATCGTCACTCAGATACGGTCTCTTCCAGTCATCCTCGGAGCGATTGAAGCTGGAGTTGACCGTCGCCTCCGAGGAGATAGTCCCCCACTCGACAACCGCGATGTCTTGGTTGAGAGGCCCCACCTACCC
The DNA here is from genome assembly GCA_036321105.1 of Dracaena cambodiana. Lineage (NCBI taxonomy): Eukaryota > Viridiplantae > Streptophyta > Magnoliopsida > Asparagales > Asparagaceae > Dracaena > Dracaena cambodiana. The sequence continues at coordinate 31,458,268 of JAYEPQ010000012.1, read as the reverse complement.
ATCTTCTCCTTTTGTTGAAGGTCGTTCGAGCTTTTCCTGGGAGTATGGCATGGATTACTTTAGCGTCGTAGCGCCTCGTACTCGGACATTGGCTCGAGGCATTTCCTCTACCCCTTCTTACCCAGAAATGCTAAATAAATAAAAAAAAAAAGGTATGCTCCGTCCACGTCAAACCCGAAGGCATTCTGGTAAAGGCACGTCTGGGAATATAATATCAGCTACGTAAAAGGATTCGATTCGACGGAAAATCCCGGTCTTGACTCTTCTGTGTGGTATTCATTCTCGTTCGGCTCTTGGAATCACATCCAGCAATGGTTGGAACAGTCTTCGAACCACTGCTGTAGAGGTTCGATTCCCCTAGTTTCAGTTGGATGCTGCTCCGACTAGCCGCTCCTGCGATTTGATTTCGAGAGAGAAGCACGAAGGGAGGCGATCGGCAAAAGACTCTTTCAACTGATCGTCGACGTCGACGTCAAGACTTTCCAGTTTATGGCCTCTTCTCTATGGTACCAGTTGTTGTTTCATTGAATTTGCTTCATTAATAGGCTCACGATTCGACTTTGATCGTTATGGATTAGTACCAAGGCCAAGTCCTAGGCAAGAAGACCTCATTTTAACAGCTGAGCCCTGCACGGAACCAGGATTGAGTCGAGTGATGAATCGTCTTCAACTCGATTGCCATGGAGACTCCAGGAATGCGAAAATCTCGTATTCCACAACCCTCATGGTTCTCTCCGTCGGACCTGACATAGCTGCTTCGGACCAAACCGAGGGATCCTCTCCCTTGTCCACGGTCTGTACTGGAGCCACCACTTTGCCTCGCTTAGGCCAATTCAGCAGCTTTTTGCTCAATTTCTCGCGGAGTCAAATTCTCATCAGTACGAGTCAAGGGAATGTTTCCTTGGCCTCTGATTTCCAGGGCTTTTTTTTTCACTCCATGAAGGAAGACATGGAATATGACACTCCGAAACTCTGCCTTCTGAAAATGGGAAAAAATGATTTTCGAATACCAGTTCTGACCCGTGACTATAGGAGTACCTGTCAGCTCGTCCTAGGTATCGCTGGTTGTGCCCCTGGTAATTCCATAAAATCAAAGTCCGTATATATATTTAAATACCTAAACCAAATGTAGGTTCGAAGAGATCAACTACGACGATCGAATTCACCCGACCCGATAGTACCCATTTTGGGAACGTCCAGTGCCAAAGTCACTGAATGAGTAAGTTCTGTTTGTGGCACCATGCCCTACTCATGCAGCGAGGAGAGTGCCGACGGTGGTCTCCAGGGAAGAGAACGGGTCTGACGATGCTTGCAAAGAACCCATTTCTGTACTAAGGGTGGGTTGATAACCCACTGCAGAGGGCATTCTCCCTAATAAGGCGGATACTTCTGATCCCGCTTGGACAAAACGAAAGATATTGTCGATGAATAGAAGCACGTCTTGTTCATTAACATCCCGGAAGTATTCCGCCATGGTTAGTGCAGTCAAACCAACTCTCATACGAGCTCCTGGCGGTTCATTCATTTGACCATAGACTAGAGCTACTTTTGATTCTGCAATATTTTTTTCATTATTTGGATGGTAAATATACATCGGGAAGACAAAAATTAGACCAATGAAATTCCGTCTGCTCAAATATAAAAGATGCTTCCGAATTGATCTTATCCATTACAATTTGAATTTTTCTTTGTTTGGTAATAACTTAATTTTTTAATAAAAAGAGGTTGGTCATCCAACCGACAGAAGGAATTGAGAACTACACACCAAAAGTGAGGGCGATCCTCCATCGTCGGGTGAGTTGCGAATCAATCCAATCATCCAGCGACGTCACTGGCTGCTCTACCACCGAGCCATCTTCCAGCTTTAGATTGACAGTCTTCGGAAGAGGTTTCACCCCAATTGGAAAATGTCCGAACAAGACGACCGAGACCGCTGGCCGATACCTAGGATAGCGGGCAAGTAAAGAAAGAGAAAATGTTTCCGACATCCGAAGCCCACCGTCAATCCATTCTTTTGTTGAGGGTCTGACACGTCATTCCGTCCCGAGATTTACAGGGAGAAGAAAGGCTCGTGCTCGAATGCGTGACTGCGGAGCGCCTATCGCTTTTTTCCGGCACAACAACCATAGCTGCACGGAGTACGGTAGAATTCCCCGGTACGGTCATTCGGGAAGTCCCTCCGAGGACGACTCCACTGGCGCCGTTGCTTCCTGCCTGATCTCCGTCCCTCGACCCTCGAGTCACGTCGCGTCCCTCTGCCATCCGCTCATTCCCTTTAATTACTCAGGACACGAACCCGTGGTCGAGAGACTGACCCCCCTCCTGCTCCCCGTCCGATCCTCATACCTGGGGACCCTCTGCGGGCCCGTCACACTATGGGAGCTGGCCATGCCCGAAGTCGTTACCTTAACCACAAGGAGGGGGATGCCGAAGGCGGGGCTAGTGACTGGAGTGAAGTCGTAACAAGGTAGCCGTACTGGAAGGTGCGGCTGGATCACCTCCTTTTCAGGGAGAGCTAGCTCTCTCTATTACGCTTTTTAACTCACTCCGACGTATTCTGCTTCTTTTCACTCGCTTCCTCCCATCATCAGTCCTTTTTCGTCGAAACTGACTTTGTCGAGAAGCATTTCCTTCATCAGCTCCCGTCGGTCGTCGGGGACTAGCCCTATCAGGAAGAGGGGGGTCGTCTCGGGATCGGAAAGGTCGGCCGATCAGGATCAAAGAGAACTGCCTAGTGGCGACGCGGAGGTGAAATCGGGCATGAGAACGCCAATGTGTATGTCCATGGATCCGAAAAAAAAAATCGGAGGCTCATGGTGGATTTTCCTATCAGATGCAACCGTAGCAGGGCTTATGGCAGGGACTGTTGCTGTTGTGTGATTGCAACACCCCTTCGACGCCTCCGTTTGGTGGAGTAATTGACGGTCCTTCCCTTTTGGGCCGGTTGTGACCGAGGAGGGATTCGAACGCGCCATTATGAGGCTAAATCGAGTCGCTGTCCAATCAACGGAGTACATTGTCGTCTTCTTTTGCTCTTTCGACGGGGCCCTCCTTTACTTTCACAAAGAAAGCCGGAGATGTATTCCCCTTGACGACCGAAGGAATCCCCGTCATTACGAGATACCCCCTTCCCATTTGATAGCAGCTTTCACTCGTCCGGGAGGACATCACTCAGCAGCTATCTGCACTCCGGGCTCTGGCTCTCTCCAACCATTCCGAAGAGCCGAGATCTCGATACCTCCGAGTTCTCAGGTCATCCGTCTGCAGGCGTCACATCGCTTCTCTATCCATCAATGTGCTCTTTCGTCTTTATACATGGAGAGGAAGGGGTGGTTTGTTGCAATTCGGCCCTATTGTTCCGATGGAAAGAAGAACCTATAATTAGCTTTTCGGAAAATTTCCAAACGAACGCCACTGGAAACACCACTTCCCGTCCGACTTGCATGTGTTAAGCATGCCGCTAGCGTTCATCCTGAGCCAGGATCGAACTCTCCATGAGATTCATAGTTGCATTACTTATAGCTTCCTTGTTCGTAGACAAAGCGGATTCGGAATTTCTTTCATATCTCTCCTTTTGACCAAGCCATTTCGCATCGTTTTCCCTACCTCCCTGCTCGATTTATGAATGAAGCGATTCTTGCTATTCCGCCGCTCTCCTTTTTCCTTTGAGCAACTGAAACATTTCTTCGACGGAACTGAGCCTCTCAGCAAAAGTGACTTTTGTTGTGAGGATTGTCGCTCCAGACAAATGATGAGATTGGAGGGAATCCACCAGTTCCTGCCTCTGGTTTTTGTTCGGGATCAGAATCCCGAATATGTGCATGTCTCTGCCGCTTTCTTTTCCTCAGAAGGCGGAAGAGAACATTGTGTACCCGACGGTAACCACTCTCCAATAGATGGGCGGCTCAATCAGTACGACGGCTATACTTTTCGAGTGAGACCCCGGCGGAGTGATAAAGCGAGCCACGTCGAGTAATCGACATGCGAGTAGCGAGGTCCTTTTCATTCTGACAAGTCGAGAAATCTGATTAGGGCGGGAGCATCCAGTTTCGGCAATTCAGGAGATAGGTTGCATCCGTGCGCACGGGCCAACGACACTCTTTCATATAGGGCAATGGAATCTTCTGAATTTCCTAAATTTTGAGCAGTTGCAAAGGGTTTTTTTTTTCATTTCAAACGGAAGAGCTCACTGAGGCTGCTTCCTTTTGGAGGGAGAGTGGGAAGGCCACTCCACCCACGATAACTTTATTTCACTATGCTATTGATTTTTGGAATATCGTCGATTCCGCCTACACAACTACTGACGCTTGACGCGTCGGCGGGTCGAGTCCTCTGGTCAGGAATACAAGCGAAGACTTCTATGTATTCCGTCGATAAAGCGGATCGGATGAGAGTTCTTCGGCGACTTGTTCGGATTGATGACCAATTCGGATGGGTTCAGTCAAAGCGGAATCGGACTGCTACACAGTATTTAAATCCGATTGACGAAAGGAAAGCTAAAAGCCTTCCAATTCCAATATTGATTCCTGGAATTGACTCGTTCAGCCGAAAATGATGAGACTAGTTCAAAAGCTTCTAACTTAAGTGACGGGGGTTCGTAAGACACTCGACCGAAGGGAGAGGAGAGCGTTGGCCACGACGACTCGAAATCGAAGTTTACCTACGCTCCGCTCCAGGAGTCAGAATGTCGAGCATAATACAGAAGGGTCTTTAGGACAGGTTTTTGACTCCCGAATACCTAATTGACCAATTAATTTCTTATAATGTACTCTATTTTTATTTGACAAATAATCCAGTAGCCGTTGACGTTTTCCCAGAATTTTCCGTAGGCCCCTTTGTGATAAAAAATCTCTTTTATGTAATTCCAAATGTGAAGTGAGTCTCCGTATCTTATCCGTAAAACAGAATACTTGAAATTCAACAGATGCGACGTGACTCGAGGGTCGAGGGACGGAGATCAGACAGGAAGCGACGGCGCCAGTGCCCTTGTGAGTTCCCAGATCTCGCGTGTGGGATAGAGCAGAGGTGTCGGAGCAGCCTCAAAACCGACGACGAGTTGTTGGAATGCAGTAGAAAAATAATTGTGGGGGAAGTTTACAATGCTGGATTCCCGTGGCGATTCCGTCCAATGCTCTGCGAATCAGCTCTAAGGGAGGGAATGATTGGACGAATCATGTTTTCACCCTTATCCCTTTCCGGGAGATTTCGTTGGAAAGGTGCCAACATCTGTCGAAATCTGCCGTCGCTTGCGTCGCAAAGCTTTCGTCGCCCTATCATCTCAAATCGACCGGAAAAACCCTTCTGTGTATCTATCACGGATGAAAGGGTCTGATTCTGTGACTTTCGAAGATAGATCTCTCTGCTGCTTCGTATCGGCTCGACTCCTCCGTGGTTCAAAAATGCCGAATCTCGTCTCAATCATCATTTGTCAGGACTTTTTGGAGTAAGCTCCTTGGCTTGGACAGGTTGAACCCTCATGATTTCTAAAGTCGACGGATTTTCCTCTTACTATAAATTTCAGTCGGCATTCACTATTGATCGCCTCGCCGAAATACTCACTCGCCTTTGGTTTGGTGGAATGCCTGTCTGTCAGTTTAGCTCCTTCCACTTCCGAAGATTCGATCCTGTAATATAACCATACATGGTTATTTTTTTTTTGAATTATTTCATATAATTCAAAAGTGTCTGAGTTCTAGTCCACGCGATCCATTCACAGTCTGAGTCTGTGCAAGATTCCTTCCTCACCAAGTAGTCTCGTTGGTCGTCAAAAGGAGACAGTCGATCCCGGGGCGGCGAAAGCTTTTTCCGGGAACGCTATTTCAGGCCGCCCGGCCTGGGACAGTTGGTTGATTGGATAAGAGGGGAGATCCGCGAAGGGAGTCTCACAAAAGAAACTCGTCGGGCAAAGAGGGCTCAATCTGAAGATGGAGGGTTTTTAGGCACTCGTCCCTTTAGGGCGATGGAAAAAGAAAGGATTAAGTATAAAAAATCAAATATTCGAACAAAAAATACTGAATATAGCAATACTACCGATTGTACCAATCGACATATGTCTTTCCCTTATCAATCAGTACTAGGGAAAGAACTAGGAAAAGAAATGGAAATTCCCATATTTATCTGATGATAAATGCGAAACATCCGCTCGATCTGGATTCGTGGCCCGACCAGCGTTGTAAACTTCCCCCACAATTATTTTTCTACTGCATTCCAACAACTCGTCGTCGGTTTTGAGGCTACCGGCCTCAATGGACCAATGGGGCCACTCCTCGATCTGTCTGACCCTGACTAATCAATCGGCGTCGGAAGTTGGAAGGGAGGGCCGACGACGGAAGCTCGGGACGGAGCCGTATGATGCGGAAGTCTCACGTACGGTTCCCTGAGAAGGGAGTGGCCGGTCTCTCTCTCCGTTTTCGGGAAGGCCTTCCTTCGAAAGAAAGACTTCCTTCTTCGGGTTCGAGCTCAGAGCGGTGACGTCTCGAAAGAAGAGAGACCGGGAAACTGGTTTTTCCAGAATCGATCCTTCGAGAGTTGCAGATCGAGATGAATATGCTTCGTCGCGATGAAGGCATTTTTGTACGCGTGAACGACCGGGACTCGTCTTTTCGGCGATCGAGCAGACCTTGACCAACTCCAGGTCCAATAGAAGCAAGCCCTACGGCCAATCCAGCAGCAATAATGGAAGCGGCAGAAATCAGTGGATTCATGATGATAGGTTCCTCGCACTTTCATTTGTGTTCAGAAAAATCCACATATTGTCCCATATTACACTAAACAAATATCTGTATTATGATTCAGTGTTGAAATAAATTGATGAAATTTGGTCCCATCGGATCTAGACAATCTTATTTTTTTGGACATGAAGAAATAAAGAAGCCATTGCAATCGCAGGAAATACTAGGCCCATTTCCAATTGGATGATCCATTAATTCAATTGGAAGAGGATTTAAAATGGATAAATATTTTTGATTTTCACTGGAGACTGGGAATCGATGGACTTTCCATAGGACCGGGTGAGGCGGGAAAGAAAGAGAAGGTCAGGAATATTGGGAACTCGACGGCTAGCCCTCCACGTCAGTAGGGCGTCATACCTTCTTCATCAGGAAGGCTACGGTGACGGCATGGAAAAAGCCCGCCTACCTACCTTTTAGGGCGTTTCATCCATGAGCGACGTTGTCGGCCACCGACTCATGCGGGAGAAATGGGCAGCCCCATTCACTGTATTGCAGAGAATGGGGACATCATGGGAGTCCGTCGAGCCCAGGGCCAGAGGACGGAGTTATCCGATAAAAAGACCCAATTGTCATATAACAATTGTATTAAAAGATAAATCTAAATTTTAGATGAATCTCTAAAATTTAGTCTTCAAAAAGAGTTTCTTTCGTTTCTTCCTGTCCTCTCCGTTTCGTCAGTGGTTAACCGCATTACATTCCTCTTCCCTTTTAGGGGTCAGCCTCATTTCCGGTGCGGTGATATGTGTAACCGTCGGTGAAGAGAGAGCGCCGGAACGTCGACTATCGAAGGAACAGTTTGATCCTCTGACGCAAGCAGGTTTTGGTATTGGATTCCTCCTTCTTCCTGCACGGGGGAAGGAAGGGTACATAGACATACGGAACGATAGGCCTGGCCGCGTCCCCATTCCTTAGCCGTAAAGATATGTGGCCATGAAAAAGGGATTAAGTGGAACAGAATTGGCCGGGTTCACACCTCACAAGAGAGAGATGCGAGTGCTCCCGTCAGTCTTACAGACAGGGGCGAAAACAAGAGAGGAAAATAGGCTGTCGATCTGTTTTGCTTGAAAATCGTCACAGCCTAACCACGACAAAAATGCGAGATGTCTTCAGATGGTTGGATTAATTTGGAAAACCAGTAGAGATATGCAACAACAAACCGTTTTTATTGGAAACATTCCTCTAATGAATTCGCTCAAATGACCCCTTCTCATAATAAGAATGTACATAACCTTATTCCGGTCTAGTCTGGTATGGAATGAACTTATAATCTGATGATCGAGTCGATTCCATGATTATAAGTTCATAACCCCAGCCCATTTTGGGCGGAACAGCTCTACTAAATTCTTTTATTCCAGTTAGTAAGAGGGATCTTGATAGGCCTCCGTTTCTCCCTAAAAACAAAATGCACTAAATAGAATAAAGTAATTAAATACAAATACTAAAATAGTATATTTATAGACTATAATTATCTCCAACAGACAGGCATGGTTCAGTAGTCAAAGCAACTTCGTCACTTTCGTGTACCCATCGGACGGCAGCCCGTCTCGGGGGTTCCTTAGGGACCCCACCAGTACCCGTAACCCAGCGGATAAAGTACATTACATAGTCCGTTTTAGGGATTGGCGACTTACTCATTCAGTGACTTTGGCACTGGACGCATCCAGCAGAGCGAAGCAGCGTTCCATTCTTTTCGGCGGCATACTTCCGCATTGGCGGCGAATGGAGTGCCACAATCCCATTCATCATTTTTGATCTACATAAGCCAAAGCCCATAGCTAATTGGTTACTTCCAATTACGTAAATCAATAGTTCAAACCAGGGAATTTCCGTCATTCATAGAGTGACGGGCAAAGGCAAGTCCTCCCATTACTGGAAGCGGCTCAAAGCAGGAGATCAAAGTCAAAGGCTATTCTTGCTATCCCGTCGCAATTGCTCCGTAGCTACGGAAATTCCCGATGGAATCTCTCCTACGCCGTTTGTGAGTTGACTCGGAGACAGACATGGGCGGACGAAAGGACCAACTAGAATAAGACGCCGATGAAGAAGGATAGCCACATCTAGAAGAGGAGAAAAAAGACTGAATCGAATAATTTTGCCGTATCCAGAATAATACCAAGCCAACCCATTTCATGAATAAAATGTGACCAATTACGCCCACGAGCACGTCAGGAGGCTGTCGAATAAATAGGAAGACCAATCCCCATCAAACCTGTACGTCGGCTCTCACAAACCTGCACCACAGGCTGCCTTCATACAAACTATTCAATGTTCCAAACTCCAATTTTGTGGATTCTGGACCAAGAGAACTATTTGTTTCAATCTGTATCTTTTTACCTGTAATAGGGATTGGCATTTATCCTTATTTTGTTCTTTCGCTATCAGTTGACAAAGTACAAGCTATCCTATCTAATTATTTAGGTTGGGCGAGTGTCACGATGAAGGGATTCCTCGAAAGAAGCACGAGCTGAGCGTCTGAAAGCAGGCACGCTTTGGGATGGGAGTTGGTGATGATTTTGAAATCTTTTCTACTAGGTAATCTAGGTCATAAGCGTCTATACCGTAAAATCGATTTTCGACGGAATGAAAAAGACATATCTGGTAGAATCGTAACCATAGAATACGACACGCATGCGGTCTCCTACGACGGCAGGGTTCGTCGGGCGCAGGTGTCTCCAAAAGGCTTTCCAGAGTCTCCGGCGGTCGCGCAGGTCGTTCTCTACGTGCTCTATCTCCTCTCCAACGTCGCCCGAGGAGGGGCTCGCGTCTGATTAGCTAGTTGGTGAGGCAATAGCTTACCAAGGCGATGATCAGTAGTCAACTCCATTCGTTAGAATAGCTTCCATTGAGTCTCTGCACCTATCCCTTTTTCTTCTAGTTTTAAAATAAAAGAAAAACAAGGGTTTTCCTAAAAATAAAGATTTGGCTCAGGATTGCCCATTTTTCGTTCCAGGGTTTCACCGGCGAGTCGGAACATGTACATAACCACGCTTCGCACCGGACCGGGAATCGCAAGAATGTCAGAAGTCCCTTATGGAAGGGTGGGAAAGAGACGGTTCGAGGCCGGATTAGCAGGAGGGAGGCCGCCGTATGGCTGACCGGCGATTACTAGCGATTCTGGCTTCATGCAGGCGAGTTGCAGCCTGCAATCCGAACTGAGGACGGGTTTTTGGAGTTAGCTCACCCTCGCGGGATCGCGACCCTTTGTCCCGTCCATTGTCGATGCACATCTGGACTTCAGGCTCATCGAGCGAAAATTCTCCATTACTTCAGGAAAAGAGGATCGCCAACAGAAAAAAACACGACTGACGAACACCATCCAGGAAATGACGAAGACCTCATAAACAAGACAGCAAATTACAGGTTAAAGATGCTCCTACCGTCTTCCGACGAGCCCACGTCGGCAAATAGGCCATCATTCACAGCGTCGTACCCATGTATAGAACTAACTTCGGGATTGGGCATAGTATCAAAGATCTTTTAGAAGCACATACTCCTCCGGGGGGTCGATTAGGTCGCGGGCATAAGGGTCTTTATGACACAATCAATAAAATCTTCGGAAAAATTCACCAACACTCCGATTGCTTACTCTGGAAGTCTTGCAGGCCCTGAACGGGTCTAAAATAGAAGGTCAGTCGTCACCCTTTTTGTGATGAGATTCCGTTTTGGAGGTATAGATTGTTTTCTGCTACGACTTCCCCGTTCTGCTAGCTGGTTTCGGCTTTGACTTGACATACGCCTATGACTTCTTTGAAAAGTTAATGGTGCGGCTTAGGTCAACGGAGACGAATAAGATACAGTTCACTCAACGATTGCCTTTGGGTCCCGACTCCATATGGGTAAGGAGCTTTGTTGTTTGCGAGGTCTCGATCATTTACATGGACCCACTTCTCATTCCATTTGTGGTAATTTTATGATTTATAAACCACACACTCATATTCCGGAAATACCGAAACAAAGAAATTCCACAGTCGAACTACCAGAACGGTCTATAAATCCGAGTTTTAAATCATTTTTTTTATTGAAAAACAAAACTAAGGCTTCATAGTTCTTATGAACCTAACTCATTGAAATTCCATCCAGTAAAACGGAAGAATTATAAATTTCCAAAATAATAGATAGGAAAGGTCTCTGCGTTTGTTCTCTCCGACAAAAAAGATCGCATTTTTTGCACTTCGTTCAAATAAGAGTTGTACCCGTACGGAATTCTTCTGTTTCTCAGTATGATCGGACTAGAATCAACTCATTGTCGGGGTTTGACGCCGTCTCCTTCGGAGAGATGGCTGGTAGAATCATGGGGTCTCTCTCCGGATGTAACCAGGCTGTAGTATGTTGCTCTTTCTTTTTCTTTGTAGTTTGTTGGCTTACTTCGAAGTAGGAGCGTCGAACTCCAGTCTCGGAACAGGGGAGGGGATGAGGTAAACGACTAAACGATTGGGGAGAGAGTTCAGGACTGGGGAGAGAATCATAGACTGACGCATTGTGAAGAGCTCAACGTCATTATAATGAATGCAAAGATTATGGGCAATTTCCGAACTCCCGTAATCAAGTCATTAAAGTGACGTAAGGACAGTAAGTCATTCGACGATATATTCCGATCTCGCAATGCATTTGAGCTTGTAGATTACGTGACGATAGGTCATTCCGGGACGGTACAGATGTTGTAACTGACAGATCAGTATTATCTAGAGAGATAGATTCTCTCTTCCTCACGAAAGGTACCGGCGTGTTACCGCACCGGAAATGAGGCTGACCCCTAAAAGGGAAGAGGAATGTAATGCGGTTAACCACTGACAAAACGGAGAGGACAGGAAGAAACGAAAGAAACTCTCGAAATCTTTCCCTCTTCTCCGTGTGTATTGAATGATCGGAAAAAGCAAGCACTATAGACGATGGATGTCGGAACATGCATGCCAACATTTCATGCGTGGAGGCCAGCTGCCTGGTACTGGCATTTTGTAGACGTGGTTCGGTTATTCCCATTTGTCTCTATCTATTGGTGGGGAGGTATATGAAAGAACGAATGACGTGGATTGAGGAATGAAAGCTCGAAGACAAAGAGAACCGGGCTTTTCCAAAGAATGAAAGCAGCTTTTCCACCCCCTTTCGCAAAACTAGTCAAAAAACAGCATCCTGCGCTCGACGACCGAGAGATAGGAAAAGAAAAGGCCGTCATTCATTCCCTGGCAGGAATAGCGGTCGTCGAAAAAGCGGAAGTCCCAGATGCCGATTTCCGTTAGGACATTCTCAAAGGGATGTGTCGACAGCCCGTGGTGAAAGGGGCTCCGCACCGACGTCCGGGGTGAGAGTGATGCTTGCGAGGTAGTCAATAGCAGCACGATAAATACCCTTTCCGTCGTCAGAGGGAAGCGCCCGAAAGTACTGAAAAATCAAATGTGAGTGATTCGTCACCTAAAAATAGAAAAAGCCGTCAAAATGACGAAGACTGACGGTTCCGAGGCATTCATTGACGTCGGAGGTGCGGGTTCGATCCCAGCTCGTGCATCTTTTCTAAGGTTCGATCGACTGCATTTCCATCAGGGTTCTATCCACTCGGAACGGGAGATGGTGAAACAAAGGGATATAGATTCTGTGCCCGAGGTCAGGAACTACTTCGCTTTCGTCCCCAGTCTTCTCTATGGGCAAAGGTATGCGAGCCGGTCCCGAGGAAGGGGATTCGTCAATGCACCTAAACCAAATGTAGGTTCGAAGAGATCAACTACGACGATCGAAGACAAAAGGAGACGTCTTGTCGAAAAGAAGGAAGCGTCGGGTAGCTGGATACACTCTGTAGGCAAGGACTGAAGACAGGTCCGACGACAGGGTCTGGATGGGAATCTTCTATACCGGCATCTGAAGCGGCTATTTGGCCGCCTACTGCTACTAACTCACCACTTCCCCAAGTTAAGCTGGTACTTGTTGTTGCACCAGGAGCTGTTACGCCAGGTGCTAAAGCATGGGTGTTTTGTACCCATTGAGCAAAGATGGGTTGTACTTGGATAGCGGAGATAAATAGACACATCCCATTGCACTGATCGGGGGGCGCTCGTAGTGACTGAGGGGGTCGAAGACCAAGAAGTGAGTTATTTATACCAAGCATTCTTCTTATGGCTAGATCCAATCTCCTGGTCAACTGTTCGGCAGATTCCCACGCGTTACGCCCCGTTTGCCACGTCTGTTCTCAACTCTTCTCACCTCCTGGGCGAGACAAGCTACCTTTAAGCTAGGAGCCCCAGTGTATTTTAACACACACACATATGGTTTGGTTTGTGACTTTCAGCCTATGTGTTCATCCAATCATCATCAACTGAGGTAACACTCATACGATTATCTATTCTTTCATTTGCTCTTTCGGACTCATGATGAGCGTCGGAGTGGGGGCACCCCTTCCTCTCCGACGTCCAACTGTTATGGCGGTTCGGAGGCAAGAAGCACATCAACGGCAGAATAGAGTGGAAGTCTCTCATCCGTAGCAGTAGTAGTTGTAGCGTGCTCGGCCAGAAGGAAACCGACTTTCCTTATTGGAAGTCACGACGATTCGAAGACCTCCCGCCCTGACATCTTCTCTTTTGCCTTGACGAACGGTCCATTGCCTTTGGACGACTAAGTCAGCTCGGCTCAATCTCTTCCTTTTTGAACATGAAATTGAGTGTGTTAAAAAAAAAGGAAACTCTATACTACTTCTGATTATTCTGTCTTTATCTCATTCATAGAGAGGAGATCGAATTTCGAACCTATTTCTTTTTTTGGTACCCCACGAAACGTCAGGAAAGGTGAACCGGAATCCGGATTCCGTCGACGGAGGGAGCGTCGAAGCGAGTTTCTTACTCATCAGTACGGGGAGAATAGAGTGCTACTACAGGAGAGAGGCAATATAGTCAGGCTAAAGACTCAAGCGGACTCCCCCTCCCTCTCATGTGAAATGCTAGTTGAATCCGTCGGAGATCGGCCAATTTCGTTCGATTGCAGGACCTAAAAGAAAAGGCCAGCTTCACTGCTGTCGTCCGGAGCGGCCCCTACTGCTCCGACAAGTGCCATGGAAGATTCGATGACTTCGGGGGGAGCAGCAATGAAGGCGATAATAAATACAGAAGTTGCGGTCAATAAAGTAGGGATCATCAAAACACCGAACCATCCAATGTAAAGTCAGTTTTATCTTTTTAATCCAGTCTAGAGAGAATAGTCGAAATTGTACTCCTAGGGCGTCGACTGCGCCTTGCTACCTTCATTCTTTGATATCATCAACTGTCCGACATGACGGGTACGCCTTATATACTGCTTTTGGCCAACCCTCTCAACAATTAAGAGATCCATTCGAAGAACACGGGGACTAGACTAGTTGAAGTAATGAGCCGCCCGATATGGGAGGCTCATTACTTCAGTTGATGCTCTAACCCCTGAGCTAAGCAGGCTCACATAACAGAAATAGAAATAATGTATAGAGATTCAAGAAACTACCGGATTTTGGCTATTAGTTATGAATTTAATATGAACCATTATTTAATACGAACTATTATTATTTATTACTATTAAAGCTCCGCGGGACCACCTATCAGTAGTCTTCGGCCGGAGGGGTTTATTGCACAAAAATGCCGGGACGCTGGCTCTCGCAGAGAGAAGCCCAACGAATGTCAGATGACTCCGCGGATCATCCTCATGTAGGAGGTGAGGGGCGCGCGAGACGGGGGTAGACCCTCGGCGTCCCCGTCGGTGGAAGCCGCCAAAACAGGTTTAGGGAATTTGTCGGGGGTTGGGAAATTCTGAATTTCGTTCGGCTGTTTCCCTCTCGACGATGAAGCTTATCCCCCATCGTCTCACTGGCCGACCTTGGCCCCTGTAATTTTGGGGTCATATCTAGTATTCAGAGTTTGCCTCCTCGTCCCAAGGCTCATTTTTCGTTTTGGGTCATAGGGCGGGCAGTGCAGTCCGGGGCACGACGGGTTCTGGTACTACCCAGGTGCGAAGAACCCCGGAGGTGACTGCAATGAGCAGAAATGTCACTCACCGGCCTAAACGACGAGCCAGAATCGAAGAGACTCATGCTCTCACTTTAACCCCTTTTGCTATTCCTTCGTGTGGAACCCACAGTAGTGACGGAAGACGATTTGTCCCTCTCTTTGGACTAAGTGAAGACAGTCACTTTCGACGCACTCCCTCCCAATCCCAAGCAGAAGATGCGGCTTAGCCAGCTGCACTCTTTGATCGAACCGGCTTTTTCAACGTTCTTTGATTCGATTCGATTCGATTTTTGCCGGCACGTCATTGGCTCGAAAGCCGGAACAACCCTTCCTCAATTGGCAGTTTCGAGGTGACGAGTTGATTATAAAGCCGCTTCCCCTGTAGTTGTCAGCTCGCATGAGGAAGACTACTTTTCTTCTGGTAAAGTGGAAGAGAAGAGCGAGTCTCTGTCCAACTACTCGGAACAGGAGGGGAATGATAGGTGACAGGCCAATAGGAAGCGTCGCTGCGGTCTAGTCCGGGCGGGCCTGGAAAGCGCGATGGATATGATCTACTTGTTATCAGCCAATGCATCTTCTTGCTACCCGATTTTGACAATACCGATGTCGATGAGATGACCGTCGGGCACAGACAACTATCAGCTATTTACTTGCTGTTCTTATTTTACCCGAGGGATTCGAATTAGCCTTCCCCGATCGTATTTCCCCCGAGGTGAAAGAAAAGATAGGAGGTTATGTTCTCTTTCTTGAAAGAACGGACTAACAAGGTCAGCTACCTAGCCAAGTTATGGCGCTTGTCCGAAGCCTGATTGGAAGACGTCTGACGTGCGAATTGCCTTTTTCTTAATTTAGCGAAAGTCTAGTCCCATAGACGATTGGAGCACACTACTCCTCAATGCCAGCCGAAGGTAAGGAAGCGGTAGAAAATTCTGCGTCTTGCTTGGTCAAAGATATCTCCCACCCTCTTCAGACGCTCTAATCTCGAAAAGGAATCCATAGGAAGTTGCGTCAGAGGCAAACCCCGTCGTTTTGTTGATGCCATTCTTCTCTCTTCTGGTTGTGGTAGACAGTAGATTCCGCATCGCCGCTTCAATTGGCATTTGGGATAAGGTTGAAGACTAAAGATCTTGCCATCTGTCAGTTGGATTCTCCCCCGTTCTACACCATCTCCTGCACTCACCTGTTGGGCCCATCTCGGAAGACGTCCTTTCATTCAGTACACGCCAAAGCTGCTTTGCCTTCCTTACATAAGAACTTAGAAAATACCGGATCCCCACCTACACAAGCAAATTGTTGATAAAACTCCAAAATAGCATTTTCTTTTGATCCAATCTTTTTTTTCTCCTTATCATTCGAGAAAGACGTCAACGTCAGGAGAGACCATCCTTTTCGACGTGAAAGAGGAAAGAGATCGGCAGCGCCCTATTCATTCACACTACCATAGTAGGATTGACGAACCTGGGGTTGTGGAATCCCTCTTCTCCTCCGGAAAAGAAGCATCAGACGAAGTTCGCTCCAGAAAAAGCTCCCTTTTTCGGGCTGCTCCTCAAGCCTTCGAATGCCGATCTTCGCTTGGGCTGGCTCCGAGGCTCGACCCTAGCTTTTCATTGGTTCCTCCCAGGGGCCCTTTCTCGTATCGCGTGCGCATCTTCGACGCAATCGGGTAGAGTACATAGACAAGGCGGTCCCGGGAATGAAAGCCCATTCCCTCGTGCTCTGGAACTCCTTAACTTCGGTTGAACAAAAAAGGTTCAATCTTGTGAAACCGTAGCGCTTCTCTCATGGTACAACCCCCTTCCCGCTGAGCCACCTTTCTCCTCGGTCCACAGAGACAAAATGTAGGACTAGTGCCAACAGTTCATCACATAAGAAGGGACTCACCGTGCCGGGATCACTCTATACGAAGCTTTTTTAGGTTTTGTATATCTGTTTCTGGGTATTCTTTTATCATTTCATCCAACAAGAGTAGTTCTTCTAATTCTAGGAATTTTTCTAGAACATTTTTTGACTGCAGGCCTTTGACGAGTACCCCTTCCTCATCCTCCAGTCACCTATTCTACAAATAATAGATCCATTTTGATGATGAGTAGACAAAGGTCGTACTTCTTCACAAGCCTTCTCTAGCACACCCGCTCAAAAGAAAAATTATTTCTGTGATTCTATCGAAGACTTTTTGAAGAAATCTATGAGATTCACTCCATATTTCCGACGCAAGCTTACCTCTCCTCTAGCTTATTTGAGTGTGTAAAATTGGTCCGCTCATGCGAAATGTCCTGATGAAAAGCTAAATCCAAGAGGGAGAATTTCACTCCATGGTCAAAGAATAATAGCAACTTTTCCCCAGTTTTGAGGAAAAAGTCGACGTCGATCTCTGTATGAGAAATGGCATTCTGTAGAGTTTTTTTCATTCCAAAAGATCTACTACTCAGAGAATATTGAAAGAAAGAAAGGAGCTTACGATGTTTCTGATGCAAACGAAAATAGTCAAAATGAAGAATCCTAGGACCTTATCCGTCATCATCAAAATCTTGCACCTCCTGCATTCCAAACACTAGGAAGTATACCCCCTGGAACCTCCTCTCCTACCTTAACCACCCTTTTGAAGTAAAGTCGCATAGGTTTTTGAGGAAGATATAGTGAACCCCCATGCTAAGGTTCCCTGCGGTCCGGCCGCATTAGGTTAGGGAGCTGGGCGATACGATGACGGGATCCTCCGCATCACCAAGCGCGCTGCCCTCCTAAAGAAGGAAGCGTCGGGTAGCTGGATACACTCTGTAGGCAAGGACTGAAGACAGGGGACCCAATCCCTCAAAAAAAGGGAAAAAAGCAGACGATATCTCACCAACTAGCTAATCAGACGCGAGCCCCTCCTCGGGCGGATTCCTCCTTTTGCTCCTCGGGGTCTGTATATTTTGTGGTAACTGTGTCAAGTATTGCCCAACAAACTGTTTATCAATGACTGAAGAATATGAACTTTCTACTTATGATCGTCACGAATTGAATTATAATCAAATTGCTGGACTGTAGCCTCCGTGGTTGCCAGTCGACGAGTTCGGTGGGGCCACTCCTCGATCTGTCTGACCCTGACTAATCAATCGGCGTCGGAAGTTGGAAGGGACATGCCTCCTTTAGTTCGACGAGTTTCGGAAGTTCAAACTCAACAAGAAACTTGATATCCAGTGCAATGCAAACAACTGTCGAGGGGTGCCCACACTAGGGCCTCACACGCCTCAGCCTTCCACGGATAACGCAGGAGAAGGAGGGATGTAGGAGGATAGCGGAAGGCGCAACTGACTCTTTTTGAAATTCGATAATTGTTGGTTGATCGTAAGGACGGGCCAGACGCAGCAAAGCGACGACCCGGGCGGATTCCCCACCGGGCGCCTATTTCACGTTTACGCCTAGGCCCTCAATTTGCCTCTAGCCTTACTCCCGCCTTTCCCCGGAGGAAGCCCGTCATTTGACGCCCGTGGGTCCGGCTTGGACGAGTACAGTTCACTGATTTGAATCACGTCAAACTAAAGCTCTGATATCCGTAGTACTTCAACCTTCTTTTCGTCACTCGTCACAGTACAGATCCCGCACATCAAATGATTACTGACGTCGAACTAGCACGTCGCAGCTATTCACTCAGCAGACGATCAGGCGAGATGCGGAGTGGAGAAGGACTGACCGGACCTGCCTTCCCGGAAAGGTTCGGAGATTCCACTATACCCTTTTCACTTGGGAAAGCAACTCGCAGAAAGAAATAATAGAAAAAGAGCTCCAGTATAAAGATCCTCATTGGTACGCAATCCGATTGTATACCACCACTGATAAACACCGGAATAAGCGATATTCACCGGGCCGATAACACCTCCTCGAGTAAAGGCTTCTACAGCGGGTTGGCCAAAATGAGGATCCCAAATTGCATGAGCAATAGGTCTTACATGTAAAGGGTCCTGTATCCATGACTCAAAATTTCCTTGCCAAGCTACATGAAACAGATTTCTGGACGTCCACAGAAAAATTATTGCTAATTGCCCAAAGTGAGAAGCAAAAATGTTCTGATAAAGACGTTCCTCGAAAAACGGGCGCCATGGAAGTACATGCCACTCAGCCAAAGAAAGATAATAGAGAGTTGACCGAAATGAGCACTAAATACTTTTCGAGAGATCTCCTCCAAATCGCTAGTAATAAATGAAAGAGGTGGGTGGAATTACAACTTGATCTTTATCTAAAAAGGGGATATGGCGAAATTGGTAGACGCTACGGACTTGATTGAATTGAGCCTTAGTATGGAAACCTGCTAAGTGGTAACTTCCAAATTCAGAGAAACCCTGGAACGAAAAATGGGCAATCCTGAGCCAAATCTTTATTTTTAGGAAAACCCTTGTTTTTCTTTTATTTTAAAACTAGAAGAAAAAGGGATAGGTGCAGAGACTCAATGGCTGAATGGAGAAAGCGATCCGCCTGACGAAAGGGGAATTTGCAGGTTTGAATCCCGTTGGATGCTGAGTCGTAGCCTGAAGCTAGCAGAAAAAAGGGCCTAGGGTGAAAGGGCACCCAGGCCAATACAACTCCGAAAAAAGACCGGACTCTGCCCTACCACGTCTTAGCCAGGCTTGGGCAGAATAGCGGAGCAAGTACAAGTATTACTAGCATAGCAAAAATGTGTTCCTCGTCATTAATATGTTTGCTCGCGTTAATTGTGGCCTATCGGGAGACTGCATGAATCCAATCAGCTGCGTCATCCGACGAATCCTTCCAGAATGCGCCTGGCGAAAATGAGTTTTCATCCACATCCGGGAAACCCGACAGTCCATAGTGAGGAATCCTCTTTTCAACTCTGACTCTCCCACTCCAGTCGTTGCTTTTCTTTCTGTTACTTCGAAAGTAGCTGCTTTAGCTTCAGCCACGCGAATTTTCGATATTCCTTTTTATTTCTCATATCATCAACTGTCCGACATGACGAGTCAATTGCTTTCCAGCAGCTGCATCGTGCTCTCCAAACACAGGGATATCATCTACATAATTGCGGAAAAGTGCTGCTGAGGGGGCTGGAGAAAAGAAAATGGGAAAAGAACGCCTCCAATCACTGTCAAAGCCGGTTTCCCGAACCCTTTCGAGCAAAAAAGATACGTCAGTCGAAGATCTGGCAGTTGAAATTTGCATTCCGACAGATGTCCGCAGCGCTTTCAATTCGCCTCTGACCATCAAATTAAATGTGAATAACCCGTCCTCCTCTCTTTGAAACAAGGGGTGCTTCCGGTTCTGTGCGTGCTTCAAAGGCATAATGATAGTAGGGTCGGGATATCCCCGCCCTCCGAACCGGACGTGAGGGTCTCCCCTCATCCGGCTCTCTGCAGGGGAATCTCCACTCACTGCTTCCCCTAATATCCTCCCTTTACCGACATAATGGGGGTTTACAGGAGATCCCGGGTGCCTTCCCAACACGACGAACCAGACCAACCGATAGAGTGTGCTACTTACCAAACTGCTGTAGAGGAGGCCTTCGAATCAAAAGAACACAGTCTGAGATCACCCCAGAAGGAAACCTGAAAGACAAAAAAACTCTTTCTGTACGGTCCACCAAACACACAAAAGACCCTAGTGCTCCAACACGTCAGCGAAAGTTTTCAATATCGATTTTTTCGGAGCACGCCCACGACGACTTTTCGGGCGCTCACAACTTCCATGATTCAAATGTGACGATCTGATCTCGTGCCGGGTTTATACACAGAAGCAGCTCTGTTTGTGGCACCATGCCCTACTCATGCAGCGAGGAGAGTGCCGACGGTGGTCTCCAGGGAAGAGAACGGGTCTGACGATGCCACTAAAACGATCCCGGAGACATTTTCGTCACCTTCCGTCGGAAAGGCGAGTAGACTCCCTCGGTTTGGTTGTCTGGTATGTGTCAGGGAATGGGGAATGGAACTCGTCAAGCCATGGGTGAATCTTCTCTAGGGCCTAGCCTTGGGGCTAAAGGGATTACCCCGGATCTACGCCGAGGTATTGACGGTGATTCTCAAATATCGTAGAACAGAATGTGATACGATGAGATAGAATGCAATAGAAACAAAGACAGGGAACGGGTTACCTACCCCTAACGGTCAAAGCCCACACACAAAGAAAGAGCGCGGAGCCCCGGCCCGACCTATAGGTCCGCTAACGTAAAGCGAGGAGTTGAGCCTGAACTGGCGAACCGAAGAGCGGTCGTATCAGTTCTACTAAGTTATTTAGTAATTCCTTTTGGATATCGCCTTATTTTAGCCGATCTCAGTATAGGTGTTTTTTTATGGATCTCCATTTCAAGTATTGCTCCTATTGGACTTCTTATGTCAGGATATGGATCGAACAATAAATATTCTTTTTTAGGTGGTCTACGAGCTGCTGCTCAATCTATTAGTTATGAAATACCATTAACTCTATGCATTCCATTCCGGATTTTCTTGTCATCTGGTACCTAAACCGCTTCCATTCAATACTCAATTCAATACATAGCATAGAGGGGCATATCTAACCCTTCTTCGTTCATTAGTTCTTCAGCGCGGAGTAGAGCAGCTTGGTAGCTCGCAAGGCTCATAACCTTGAGGTCACGGGTTCAAATCCTGTCTCCGCAACATTTTTTTGTCAAAAAAAATCAAAATTTGGATTTTTAGGTGCGATACTATTAATTATGTCAGCGAGCTCGTCGACTTGATCGCAGACATTTCTGCAACACCTCTGACGAGAGGAACAAATAGTCAATTTAGAAAGAACGTCATTGTCAGCCTCTTTCAGATATGAATCGAGATGATTTGGCGCAAAATCTCTGCGCAATAATATCCCCACCAGATTCCTCCCATTTTCATACGTTTTGTGTCGGCGAGATCGAAAGGGAGTAGAAATTTTTCGATGGAATGAACTACTACCACCTGATTCTCTCATACCGAAGGAACCCTTAGGTTTTCGGGGCATTGGATTCTCACCAATGTTTGCGTTACTCAAGCCGGGTTTTTATCGGTAAAATGGAATCAAATGATTCAAGTGGAGTTTTTTATAACGTGTCAATAAGATAGACCCATGCTGCTAGTTGTTTCATGCCATAAATAAACGCGTACACTCAAAAAATCTGTTGGACAAGCGGATTCACATGTCTTACAACCTACACAGTCCTCGGTTCTTGGCGCGGAAGCAATACCAGGTCCCTACCTCTCTAGAAGTAATAATCCCCACCAGTACATATCTATGAACTCTCGACAAATTTCACCCCCCGGAGTGATTTCTTCCAAATGGCCTAGGGACCTTCCTTTCTCGGATCAGAAGGAACCGCTATAATGACCACTACGTGCGTTTCATTTTCTTCGATCTTCTCAATGATTGCTTTTTCCCGGCACATCCAATTCCGATCAACAACGTCAAAGGTATGGCTGAGTGGCGTCGACGGCATTGGTTTGCTAAATCGACATACGTGACAGAGAAAACAAAGGCCGACGACGAGAGGTAGCCCAACGGCTGCCCGCTATTAAAGCACACAGTCGTCGGTTTCTTTTCGTCGAGTCCCCTGGAGCTTAAAACATATGTCATACCGACGCTCACTAAAGACCCAAGCTAAAGAGACTTCGCCTCTCTTTAAGCATCAAAACGACTCTCTTTTCATCGTCGTATGCTACCAAACGTCAAAGACCCTCAGTCGTAGGTTTCGCTGCTCAGAGACGGACGACGTTCAATCGCCGAAGACGCAATTGGAAAGGAAGATTGCAGTCATATGCCGGAAGAATGGAGCTCATCTCCTCAGTGCTTGCAAGCCTTCACATCGGAGGGTCGTCTACTTTCAGGCTTTCGGAGAAGATATTGAAATCAATTTCCTCCCGCATCACCAGACTCCTCGTGGAGTAACTCATTCCTTTATCAATGGTTGAATCAACAGGAGGGGGCATCATCGGATTCGGCCCAACCCCCGAGCCAACTGTCGGTCGGTTCCGAACCAGCGCGTCCGTAAGCGACTTTCGAAACTTCTAGGAAAAAACTTCGAATTGGGAGGGCGATCCTCCCGGTGAACTGACCGTACCCCAAACCGACACAGGTGAACAAGTAGAGTATACTAGGGCGCGTCGAGAGAACCATGTCGAAGGAACTCGGCAAAATGACCCCGTAACTTCGGGAGAAGGGGTGCTCTCCGGTACATCCATTTTTTTTTTCTAAAGATAAATCTAAATTTTAGAGATTCATCTAAAATTTAGATTTATCCTTTAA
Organism: Dracaena cambodiana; assembly: GCA_036321105.1. Classification (NCBI taxonomy): domain Eukaryota; kingdom Viridiplantae; phylum Streptophyta; class Magnoliopsida; order Asparagales; family Asparagaceae; genus Dracaena; species Dracaena cambodiana. The sequence continues at coordinate 31,435,365 of JAYEPQ010000012.1, read as the reverse complement.
TACAATTGTTATATGACAAGTGGGTCTTTTTATCGGATAACTCCGTCCTCTGGCCCTGGGTCTTAGCTTTTTCACAAAGGGTCCCCCATTTACTTGGGCTTTACTAATGAATGAATCCGCTTCGTTCAAACCCGTATCAAAAAATTCCTATTCCGGAGGAAAGTCAGAATAATCGGCTTGTCGAATAGGTATACAAATCGACTGACGTATGAAGCTGACGTAATGAGCTGGGGGTGATTATGCCTCGTTCCTGACGTTTTTTAGAAGTTCCAGCTGCAGAGGGATGCCAGGGCAATTGATGCCGGCCTAGCAATTGATGCTCCCTCCTGTTCGTGCTCGACCGGGCTACTTTGAAATCTGATGGTGTTTTTCGTAGTAGTCCAAGGGGTTGGTTCACTTTTGGGCATGCTTCGTTTGCTTTGCTCTTCTTTTTCGGACACATTTGGCATGGCGCTAGAACCTTGTTCAGAGATATTTTTGCTGGTATTGATCCGACCCAGAAATGAGACATTGGAAGAATCTTTTTGGTCTTCCAATATCAATAGGTTGATTGTTTCGCTCCTGTATCTTCCAAAAGGGAAAAAGATTTCTGAGAGTTGTTTCATGGATCCGCAAGAGAGTACTTGGCCCTGTTGAGCTTCGTTGAGCTCGACGCTTCTGCGTCGGAAGGTGTGCCCCTCACTTCTTGCCCCCATACACCTTCCACAAGTGGAAAGAAAGCCTTCGACGTTCTTTGCTTTGATTTGTCGATTGTTGGGCTTTCGTCGGAGCTCATCCACCAACCCCGTCACGGGAACGATGACCGACATAGCACATCTCGAGACTCTCAGCTTGTGATCCGCGGCCTCATTGAGCGCTCTCGCTCCAACTCAACCTTCTCCGCAGACGTATGGGCCTCATCTTCTTTTCCCTCCGATCCAATCCGTCTAGGTAACCCTAGTCTTAGCACGCCTTCTATAACCTTCGCTTCTTAGCTTCCGTTTACGCTTCTCCCGAACTGCTGCGTCAGGTGCTACAGCTTCTCAGCTTTCGCACTGTTCGGGATGGGGCTACTATTTTAGGTAAGCGACGAGCGGAGGGATTGAAGGAGGAAGGAAGGTTTCATCTATGAGCCACGTCAAATAGATCGGTAGCTATTTCACTTGCTATGAGACGGGAGAACTCCGACTGAACGGAATGGCCTATTCCTACACGACAGGAGGCTACCCTACGGCACCTGACCCTCCCGATGAGCGTCTAGGCCTGGTTGACTGTAGCTCATACAGGAGGCTACCCTACGGCCACGTTCTGTTTATTTCGTTGTCAAAGACAAACTGGAAGACGGCTCGGTTATTGTGGGCTGTTTTGGTGCGTCGGGCAAGCTTTCTTTTTATTGCCGACGGGCCCTTCGGGCTTCCCTTTGTTTGTTGAGGTTCCTTCGTCACCGTCGTCACGGCGAACAAGACGGGAGGTATATCCCGTCCTTCAGAGGCTCTCTTCGTCGCTGTCCTCTTCGTCACATGACAGTTGACCGACTCAACCAACCCATCATTTCTACCGGCAACTTTGCCTACATCCACTACCGTCTGAAGCAGATGTAGCTGAGCGAGGCTCGGATTCTGAGACTCGAAAGAACGAGGCACTTGCATCTTTGCAATTTCGTATGACGAGACCCGTCAATCTAGGCTTTCAGGCTCAAAACCACTCATTCCAGGCAATGCAAGAGAAGCCATCGAGAAACTACTAAACATGGTAAATATTTTTGGCATTGGGATGGATATCCCTCCCATTTCGTCGAGTGTCAAATGGTATTTATGTTTAGTAGCGTCTTTCGTCGGTTTCTTTGATTGACCGTCGACGTCGCGTTGCGAGGAAGATAACTATTCTGGTGAAATGGACAGCCCATTCGATGATCAAATCGGGAAAGAAACTAAAAGAATTATAGAAATAAGTTCAAACGGAAGATAAAAATCTGTTGATAAATGAATTCCAATTTGTTGAACTATTGGCTGACGAAGTGACAACTCCAAATCTAGGCTGGGTGCCACACTCATAGCCAATGATAAAGTCAACTCGCGTGCATATTTTCCGTGCAAAATACATGTCGATTTAGAATATTCTAAATCGACAATAAATGAAAGGCACAAATCGATTACCAGATCCACCTATCATCGCCGGCATAACCATAAAAAAGATCATTAAAAAAGCGTGAGCTGTCACTTTTTCGTCGAGCTAAAAAAAAAACACTCGTCGACGACTGGATATTCAACTCCCGACGTCTATTGCGTACGTCGGCTGCCCATAGATGACGATTTTGCCTACTTGAATGGAGTTCAAGAAGGTCAAAACTCTGGAGGTTTTGTTTTCGGCAGGATCAAATGCTCCCACGAAATCATAAAACAGAATATTATCTTCTATTTTAATAGAGTGGGCTCCGGTGATGACTTTGGTGTATGCTTCATCAAAGAATTCTTTAGCTGCCTTTTTGGTTTCCTCTTCTAGGTCAAGGACAGGCAGAGCTTCGCATGTAGGAGAGGGAACGTAACTATTTTATATTTAGATTGCTCTATAGTCAATTTTTCTTGCAAATTTTGGACTAACTGGGATAAGTGAGGTATAAATTTTCTCCCATAGTTTAAAAGTCCCAGAAAACTCTGTAATTGTTTTAGAGTTTTAAATGTTTTAGGGAATTCCTTTATCTTGGAATATATGTGTGTTGTAATTCTATTTGGCCTTCTTTTATATATTTTCCAAGGAATTCTTCTTTGATGAAGCATACACCAAAGTCATCACCGGAGCCCACTCTATTAAAATAGAAGATAATATTCTGTTTTATGATTTCGTGGGAGCATTTGATCCTGCCGAAAACAAAACCTCCAGAGTTTTGACCTTCTTGAACTCCATTCAAGTAGGCAAAATCGGCTCCAAAGCTAGAGAAGAATTCTATGAAGACCTGGGAAGAACTGATGATGAAGATCTTGGTGAAAACAACAACCAAGACAACAATCATGATCCTGATGAAGTCTTAGACGAAGATGCTCTTCAAAACATCATGCAAGACTAAAAGCATGGTGGGCCCATTCCACTCAGCATCCACTCAGCCAAAGATTCCTCCTCATCCTCTCAACCGACAAGAAGGACACCAATCAGTATGGTGGGACCCTATGAAGGACAATAATGTAACCTTTTCCCTGTACAAAGGACAATAATGCAGTCCTTTTTCCTGTACATCTTTTGTAAAGAAACTTTGTAAAAGATTCCTTCCTATCTGAAGGAAGTCTTTGAAAAACATTATAAATAAAGACATCAGATGAAGGGAGGAGGCAGAGAGCCTTTCCGAACTTCTTTTTTCTTAAACATATTTCTTCCTCTGATCTGCTTCTTAGTTTAAAATAGTGTGAATAAATAGTAGCGCTGAGTACTGGAGCAGAAGCTCTCCTGCAAACTGGTATCAGAGCCTTGTGCAGTTCCGTTCTTCTTTTTTTGTAAGTATCCTTAACTTAGCCATGTCTGGCTAAACTTTTTAGGCATGTTATTTATTACATGCTTCAGAGAGACAGAGCACAGCCATGTTTCGTTTCCTACCTCATGGCGTAAGATACTATTACCTAATTAGCTCAAGAAATTAAGGAAATAACATGCCTAAAAAGTTTAGCCAGACATGGCTAAGTTAAGGATACTTACAAAAAAAGAAGAACGGAACTGCACAAGGCTCTGATACCAGTTTGCAGGAGAGCTTCTGCTCCAGTACTCAGCGCTACTATTTATTCACACTATTTTAAACTAAGAAGCAGATCAGAGGAAGAAATATGTTTAAGAAAAAAGAAGTTCGGAAAGGCTCTCTGCCTCCTCCCTTCATCTGAGGTCTTTATTTATAGAGTTTCAAAGATATCCTTCAGATAGGAAGGAATCTTTTACAAAGTTTCTTTACAAAAGTGTACAGGAAAAAGGACTTAAATTATTGTCCTTTGTACAGTAAAAGATTACATTATTGTCCTCTCTGGGGTCCCACCTCTGCTGATTGTTTGTCCTTTTGCCGGTGGAGAAGATAAAGAAGAATCTTTAGTTGCATGGCATGGGCCCACCACGCTTTATCTTATTTGGAATAGTCCTTCTTGACAGCAGTCTGATCTGGCTTTCCTTCCAATTCTTCCGATGTTAATAGTGGTAAGGAAAGGGATAACCTTTTGTATTTTCTTTTGTGTTGATTCAATAGCTGATAGGTGATCATAGAGCATGATATTATCACTAATAGTAATAGATCTTGCCCCGCAAAGACTATCAGTTACTGCTTCAATAAAGAATTCTTTAGCGGCAGCATAGGCTTGTTCTTCATAATTGAATTCATATTTAGGATAAATACCCCATCCATGAGCAAATTGCTGGCTTTGATCATGAAGTTCCCAGTTAGTCCAAAATTTGCAAGAAAAATTGACTATAGAGCAATCTAAATATAAAATAGAGAATGGTGAACAACCAAGAAAATGGAATACAGACAAAATAGGAATTCAGCTCTCTTCGAAAGAAGAAAAAGAAATAGAAAATATAAAGGAGCTAATTACTCATCAAACAATACTATATTTTCCTAAAGAAGAAGAATTGATAACTCTTCAAACAGATGCTTCTGACCTATTTTGGGCAGGAGTTATAATAGCCAAACAAAAGGAAATTATAGCATATACTTCTGGAAAATTTAATAAACCACAACTAAAGTATTCCACTTATGATAAAGAATTAATAGCCATTAAGTTAGCTATAAAAAGTCTAAAAATATATTTACTGAATAAACAGTTCGTGATTGAAACTGACAACAAAGTTGTATCTCAGTTTTTAAAAAAACGAACAATAAATAATTCTGAAGAAAACATCAGAAGAATAAGAATTGCTTTATATCTTGAGATATACTAATATGATGTTAAATATATTCCTGGATTTACTAATATTCTTGCAGATCTATTAACGAGACCCAACAATGGATGAAAAGCACTCAAAAAAGCCCAAGTTTATGACTGAACAAGTCAAAAAGACTTTCTTCCACAAAGATCCAAGCTCTTCCACCTATACTCTTCCCCTTTCAGAACAGCCTGAAAGCCAGCCCCTTTCAGAACAATCTGAAAGCCCACATTATTCTATGAAGGCCCTACAAAACTTCATACAGCATCAAGAAAAGCTACAACAGAAGCTTTCCAGAGTTCAAGATTTTGCAAGAAAGCTATGCCAATCCTCTTTTCTTTCCAAATCTCAAGAGCTAAAACAGAAAGAAAGAACTTGGTTTTCGGGTTCTTTGCCTGAAGAAGAAGAACTCAAAACCATCATTTCCAGAAGCAATCTTTCTGATATAGCAATCTGTCCACTCACTGAGTTCTCTCAACTCCTTACTTCTTTAGAAGTTGATTCTGAAAGGTCAAGACAGTTCGAGGCAGAGGCAATTGTCAACAAGATGGTAGATCTGAATCAACAGAACTGCCTGTCCCATGAACATCTCCTCCTCTTCCTCCATCATCTAGAAGATACAGAAATTCCCCAACTCCTGCTCAAAGATGATGCATTAATCAAAAATAAATATGAACACCCCAGGTTGTCAGTCTACTTGGGAGATATTCCTGCATCTGCCAGAGCCCTCAAGCTTGGGATAGTGCATAATCTTTATCTTAGCACTATGCATCCTTCAGACTTCCTCTATCACATTCCAAAAATTTGTAGTGATAGAGTTTTAACCTACTCCAGGCAGCATTCTTGAATTAAATGGAGCATAGTGGCGTAAGTTATTCATGCCAACAAGGCAGTCGACATTAAAGAAAGCAAATTCGAAAGTATAGTGATGAGAGATATTATGAATAGAGATAGAGAGATTTGCTTTATGAGTAATAATAACTGGTCTGCCCATAAAGTCATTTAAGCTCGCTTGCTTGTCGAGGGGTAACCATAACGGTGTAGGAATAAATTTTTCATGAATAAGACTAGTTTCAGCACCAGAGTTTAGTAGAGTATGCAAAATAAGACATGATTTATCAGGGAATATCAATGTCATGGGAATGTATATGTGCAACTGAGGTGTTTTATGAAGATGATCCGACATTTGATAAACCGAAAGAACTTGATGGTAGTCTTATAATATGTTGGTCTTCTGATTTCTTTTGGAGGTCAAGGATTCGTTGAGTCCTTCCTTCAAGAGGAGTATTTTCAAGATTTTCTAAAGCAGACGTACTGACTTTAATGTCGACTGCCTTGTTGGCATGAATAACTTACGCCACTATGCTCCATTTAATTCACAATTTTTCCTCTTTGATAATCATCAAATACCTCGGGTTCCCTTTCCGGTTCCCCTCGCATCATCTTATACTGCAGCCCAACGTGGTGAAAAACTTATCTCCACACAAAATCGCACTTATAATTATCCTCTTACTATCTTCTCCAATACAGAAGAAGTAATACATAGTATGCTTAAACCATTATATTCAAACAATCCTTTATTATATTTTGATCGGGCACCAAGGTATTGCACCCTTACAATACTAGAGCAATACAAAAATATGAATATAAGGACAAATAGTATAATGGTATCTCCTATAGATAAACAAGAATTTTCAGCTCAAATAAAGGAGCTCTTATCACTCAAATTAATACAGCCTAGCAGCAGTCCACATTCTTCTCCTGCTTTTCTTTTAAAACTAAGACTGTGTAACATATGTTACTTAGAAGAATTCTCTAATTTATACATCAGTTATATTTTTAAACTTTGTAGTAGAAATAGTATTGCCTGAAGCAATAAATGTTTCTATAGGGAGATGTGTTTTTGGTTTTAAAGTTTTCAAAAATATTTGCATCTCATTATCATACCTTAGATGTCGTATATTGACCAATTTTGGTTGGATTATTTTTCCATTTCCAACTTCAAAGAGTTTAATAAATTGAGTTGGTGTAATAGATCTAAAAGTAGATGTTTCATTTAGTGCTAAACAGTATTCCCATTGTATTCCCAATACTTGAGATCCAGGAAGCATTTTCAATTCCTTTGAGATTGATAGATAGAGTACAAGCCTTTTCTATATTTGTGTCATATAGGCTTATGCAAAAAATCAGGATGTATATTTACTCCAAATATTCTATTTGCTAAATTGGATTTTGCTCCTCCTAATATACTATTTAGAGGATTATTGATGATTCTTTCATCACAGCATATTATCATAATTGGTGTGTCTATTCCAGATCTGAATAGACCAGTAATCTTTATTTGGATTAACCCAATGTGTAAATATTTCTTCTTAGGATATTTTTGCTTCAGATTTTCTATCTGATGGAAGTTTAGTAATTTTATAGAAGTAAAAATCTTCATCTCCTTTTAGTTCTATATTTCCTTGCATTCTTTCAAAGATATATGTAAGTTTATTTGTCCATAAAGATTTGAATTTAGATTGAGGTTTATATACATCATCCTGTTTAGCATGTGGTATAGAAAGCTTTAGTCTTTCAATATCTTCATCAGTTACTTCATAATGTTCTCCTTGACTATTATCAATACTTGTATTATGAATCTCTTGCGGTTCTATATTCGTCAATCTATTCATATATACTCTGTATTCAAACATAGATTCTTTTGAAGATTGTCCAGGGGTAAACTTTGGACTAAGAGGTGGAGATGTTGAAAGTAAAATGTCTTGTTCAGCTTTAACCATTGCTAAATCTTCATATTTATGGATTATAAGTATTCCTATAGGAGTACCTAAAGGAATTTGATATGGATTATCATCTAAACTTGTACTTTTCATTATTATACTTATGTTTTGATCTGTCATAGATTCTATTATTCCATAAGTAATGAAAATATTTCTAAGAGTATGATGTCTTAGACTTTTAATTTCTCCATAATAACCATAAGGTATTCTTATAATCAGATCTAAGTAAATTTCTATAGACTGATATCTTCTTATGCTATAATGATTGTTAGCATATAGTATATGTCCTGGAAATTTCAATGATTCCCTTTTGGGTAATATTGCAGTTTTGGACAAAGGTATTATTTGTATAAAATGGTATGTTTTGTTTAATGTTAACATGTTTATATTGAATTCTTCTGTTTCAGAAGAATCAGAATTTAAAGGACTTTTTTCATATATGGTTTCAATCTCATATATAGAAGAGTTATCACTAAGGACTTCTTCTATAGTTCCAGTATGTATATCATACCTTTCTAACTCATTTAACCATATAGTTTTGATGCTTACAGTACATTCTGATGCATAATGTCCTTCTTTGCCACATTTAAAACATGTACAATTCTTTTTCATACCTGATTGATTTGTTTTGATAAACTTTCGTTTTTTATATTTCTTTGACCCTTTATATTTTTCCTTATGTTCAGGTTTCCATTTCTTTCTGGATACCTTGTATTTTTTCTTCTTGAATCTAGGTTTATGGTCTTTAGATTTTTTCCCGTATTTTGGTTTCTTGGGAAAATATGGTTTGTTAAACCCGTATACTGGGGGACAACCAAACTGATAATTAATATCAGGATCATATTTCGGACAACAAGAAGTTTTAATGTCTGATTTATGTATGTATTTGGATAGATGATTATTTGCTTTTTGTAGCTGGCAAGTTTTCTTAACAAATTCCATACAAGCCTTTTTTAAAGCTCCTGTATTGTGTGGAATACCTCCAGCTCTAAGACTGTTGTATTTTTTCTCTATCATGGTATCCCATGGTATAGGTAATTTAGAAAAAAAGGCTGTTAGCCAAAAGATCTTCTTCTCTAAAGTGTTCAGTTTAAAAATATAACTGATGTACAAATTAGAGAATTCTTCTAAGTAACATATGTTACACAGTCTTAGTTTTAAAAGAATATTTTCATCTATTCCTTCAGCATTAATATCTTCTCCAGTTAGATCACCATATAGACTTTTACAAATACTATGTAAAGCTGTTCTTCTAGATTCATGGCTATTTAAAGCTACAATCTCAGTTGGGTATAATTTTTCGTATTGTGTTAGCCATCTTAAGGCTATTCCTTGCCAATATCCGCAAGCTAGTATGACAAATTCTTGGTGAGGGATTCCCTCTGGCATTAAGGTATTGGTTCCAACCATTAATTGTTCCCAATTGAGTATATAGTCTCTTAAATCATTTGTTGGTATATTATCAACATTGAATATTAACCCAGATGTAGAAGTTTGATGTCTCTTTCCTTGTTTATAGATGTAGGAATCTACATAATTTTCTCCTTTATCTCTATGATACATAGTTTCTTCTGTAGTACTAGGATGTGGTGGATTTTGTCTACCTGTACAAATCATTTAGGTAGATGATTCCTCACGTTCCATATTTATATTAAATAAATACTGCTCCTCGTTAGAGGGTATATTTGATATATGATAGTCCTCGTTAGAGGGTATGTAGTGTAATTCCTCAATAAAAGAGGACTCCTCGTTAGAGGGTATTGAGAATTCATCATCATACTCCTCATTAGAGGGTATTTCATCAACAACATCATCATATTCAGATAATTCTTCATCAAAAGAATCAGATGCAGAAATATAACTTTCATTATCAGAAGAACTTTTTGAAAAATATTTTATAGAAGCAGAGTTTTCTTCATAGAATTTGAAAATCTCTTTTGAAGTAATTTTTCCTTCTATTTCTTCAACTAATAAAATTTTATATTTTAAATATTTTTGGTAATCAATTTCTTCTAAGTTTGTTTCTTTCAAACTTTTCGAAAATGTTTTTACCATTCTAACAGATCCAAGTCTTTCTTTTGAAGATGAAGAAAATTTTGGAAAACTTAAGAAAGTTTGTAAAGTAGTTAGTTTTTGAGAAACTAAGTAGATTTGATCACTTAAATAATTAAGCAAACTATTTTGTTGTTCTACTGTACCATTACTTGGAAGATGAATACTATGTTCATGAGAATTTAGACTGAAAGGACATTCGTAAGATTCAGGAAGAACTAATTTTATAGAAGTAAAATCTTCATCTCCTTTTAGTTCCATATTTCCTTGCATTCTTTCAAAGATATATGTAGGTTTATTTGTCCATAAAGATTTGAATTTAGATTGAGGTTTATATACCTCATCCTGTTTAGCATGTGGTATAGAAAGCTTTAGTCTTTCAATATCTTCATCAGTTACTTCATAATGTTCTCCTTAACTATTATCAATACTTGTATTATGAATCTCTTGCGGTTCTATATTCGTCAATGTATTCATATATACTCTGTATTCAAACATAGATTCTTTTGAAGATTGTCCAGGGGTAAACTTTGGACTATGAGGTGGAGATGTTGAAAGTAAAATATCTTGTTCAGCTTTAACCATTGCTAAATCTTCATATTTATGGATTATAAGTATTCCTATAGGAGTACCTAAAGGAATTTGATATGGATTATCATCTAAACTTGTACTTTTCATTATTATACTTATGTTTTGATCTGTCATAGATTCTATTATTCCATAAGTAATGAAAATATTTCTAAGAGTATGATGTCTTAGACTTTTAATTTCTCCATAATAACCATAAGGTATTCTTATAATCAAATCTAAATAAATTTCGATAGATTGATATCTTCTTATGCTATAATGATTATTAGCGTATAGAATATGTCCTGGAAATTTTAAAGATTCCCTTTTGGGTAATATAGCGGTTTTGGACAAAGGTATAACCTGGATAAAATGATATGTTTTATTCAAGGTTAACATGTTTATATTGAATTCTTCTGTCTCAGAAGAATCAGAATTTAAAGGACTTTTTTCATATATGGTTTCAATCTCATATATAGAAGAGTTATCACTAAGGACTTCTTCTATAGTTCCAGTATGTATATCATACCTTTCTAACTCATTTAACCATATAGTTTTGATGCTTACAGTACATTCTGATGCATAATGTCCTTCTTTGCCACATTTAAAACATGTACAATTCTTTTTCATACCTGATTGATTTGTTTTGATAAACTTTCGTTTCTTATATTTCGTTGACTTTTTATATTTTTCCTTATGTTCAGGTTTCCATTTCTTTCTGGATACCTTGTATTTTTTCTTCTTGAATCTAAGGCAGTCGACATTAAAGTCGATAGGTAATAAAGCAAATTCGAAAGTATAGTGATGAGAGATATTATGAATAGAGAGATTTGCTTTATGAGTAATAATAACTGGTCTGCCCATAAAGTCATTTAAGCTCGCTTGCTTGTCGAGGGGTAACCATAACGGTGTAGGAATAAATTTTTCATGAATAAGACTAGTTTCAGCACCAGAGTCTAGTAGAGTATGCAAAGTAAGACATGATTTATCAGGGAATATCAATGTCACATCTCCCTATAGAAACATTTATTGCTTCAGGCAATACTATTTCTACTACAATCATAAATCCAAGTATTCCAATAAGTCTTAGTACCTCTGGATACAGAAATACCAATTTATTTGTTGAAAAAGCTAGACCCAGTACGTCTGCTTTAGAAAATCTGGCAGCATTCTTGGGAAACTGGTTTTTGGTTCCGTATCTGGAGTATCTGGGAAGAAAGGAACCTATACCAATTATTCTCTTCTTTCCAAATATGGGAACTTCATGATCAAAGCCAGCAATTTGCTCATGGATGGGGTATTTATCCTAAACATGAATTCAATTATGAAGAACAAGCCTATGCTGCCGCTAAAGAATTCTTTATTGAAGCAGTAACTGATAGTCTTTGCGGGGCAAGATCTATTACTATTAGTGATAATATCATGCTCTATGATCACCTATCAGCTATTGAATCAACACAAAAGAAAATACAAAAGGTTATCCCTTTCCTTACCACTATTAACATCGGAAGAATTGGAAGGAATAAATACTGCTCCTCGTTAGAGGGTATATTTGATATATGATAGTCCTCGTTAGAGGGTATGTAGTGTAATTCCTCAATAAAAGAGGACTCCTCGTTAGAGGGTATTGAGAATTCATCAGCATACTCCTCATTAGAGGGTATTTCATCAACAACATCATCATATTCAGATAATTCTTCATCAAAAGAATCAGATGCAGAAATATAACTTTCATTATCAGAAGAACTTTTTGAAAAATATTTTATAGAAGCAGAGTTTTCTTCATAGAATTTGAAAATCTCTTTTGAAGTAATTTTTCCTTCTATTTCTTCAACTAATAAAATTTTATATTTTAAATATTTTTGGTAATCAATTTCTTCTAAGTTTGTTTCTTTCAAACTTTTCGGAAGTATATGCTATAATTTCCTTTTGTTTGGCTATTATAACTCCTGCCCAAAATAGGTCAGAAGCATCTGTTTGAAGAGTTATCAATTCTTCTTCTTTAGGAAAATATAGTATTGTTTGATGAGTAATTAGCTCCTTTATATTTTCTATTTCTTTTTCTTCTTTCGAAGAGAGCTGAATTCCTATTTTGTCTGTATTCCATTTTCTTGGTTGTTCACCATTCTCTATTTTATATTTAGATTGCTCTATAGTCAATTTTTCTTGCAAATTTTGGACTAACTGGGATAAGTGAGGTATAAATTTTCTCCCATAGTTTAAAAGTCCCAGAAAACTCTGTAATTGTTTTAGAGTTTTAAATGTTTTAGGGAATTCCTTTATCTTGGAATATATGTGTTGTTGTAATTGTGTGAAGATAAGTTTTTCACCACGTTGGGCTGCAGTATAAGATGATGCGAGGGGAACCGGAAAGGGAACCCGAGGTATTTGATGATTATCAAAGAGGAAAAATTGTGAATTAAATGGAGCATAGTAGCGTAAGTTATTCATGCCAACAAGGCAGTCGACATTAAAGTCGATAGGTAATAAAGCGAAGTCAAATGTATAGTTATGGGAGACATTATGAATGTTGACTAATATTTTTGCAGATTTATTAGCACGTCCTAACAATGGACGACGAGCGCCTGAAAAGGCTCAAATCCATGGCTGAAAAAGCCAAATGGACTACCATTGAAGCAAGCAAAAAGACCCCGTCACAAACGGGAGGTAACAACTCAAAGAAGGCCCCTGAAAAAGGAGCAAGCACTACAACAACCCAGGAAACTGGTACCTCTACCGAGGCAAAGCCATTCCCTCCTCTGGGAATGACTGTTCTTCCGGTCAGCAACTCCACTCCAACATACAGCAACATTACTTCAGCCCAAAGAAGAGTCCAGACAGGACAAATCTCTAGATCCACAGCAGCAGCAGTTGTACGAGATTGGTACAATACCGACCTCAAGGCAACCAATTCCAACATCTATGATAAATTGAATGGATGCTATCGTGCCATTCAATCCAATGACTTCCACTCTTCTAAATATTGGTTCTTCCTGAATCTTACGAATGTCCTTTCAGTCTAAATTCTCATGAACATAGTATTCATCTTCCAAGTAATGGTACAGTAGAACAACAAAATAGTTTGCTTAATTATTTAAGTGATCAAATCTACTTAGTTTCTCAAAAACTAACTACTTTACAAACTTTCTTAAGTTTTCCAAAATTTTCTTCATCTTCAAAAGAAAGACTTGGATCTGTTAGAATGGTAAAAACATCTTCGAAAAGTTTGAAAGAAACAAACTTAGAAGAAATTGATTACCAAAAATATTTAAAATATAAAATTTTATTAGTTGAAGAAATAGAAGGAAAAATTACTTCAAAAGAGATTTTCAAATTCTATGAAGAAAACTCTGCTTCTATAAAATATTTTTCAAAAAGTTCTTCTGATAATGAAAGTTATATTTCTGCATCTGATTCTTTTGATGAAGAATTATCTGAATATGATGATGTTGTTGATGAAATACCCTCTAATGAGGAGTATGCTGATGAATTCTCAATACCCTCTAACGAGGAGTCCTCTTTTATTGAGGAATTACACTACATACCCTCTAACGAGGACTATCATATATCAAATATACCCTCTAACGAGGAGCAGTATTTATTTAATATAAATATGGAACGTGGGGAATCATCTACCCAAATGATTTCTACAGGTAGACAAAATCCACCACATCCTAGTACTACAGAAGAAACTATGTATCCTAGAGATACAGGAGAAAATTATGTAGATTCCTACATCTATAAACAAGGAAAGAGACATCAAACTTCTACATCTGGGTTAATATTCAATGTTGATAATATACCAACAAATGATTTAAGAGACTATATACTCAATTGGGAACAATTAATGGTTGGAACCAATACCTTAATGCCAGAAGGAATTCCTCATCAAGAATTTGTCGTACTAGCTTGCGGATATTGGCAAGGAATAGCCTTAAGATGGCTAACACAATACGAAAAATTATACCCAACAAAGATTGTAGCTTTAAATAGCCATGAATCTAGAAGAACAGCTTTACATAGTATATGTAAGAGTCTATATGGTGATCTAACTGGAGAAGATATTAATGCTGAAGGAATAGATGAAAATATTCTTTTAAAACTAAGACTGTGTAACATATGTTACTTAGAAGAATTCTCTAATTTGTACATCAGTTATATTTTTAAACTGAACACTTTAGAGAAGAAGATCTTTTGGCTAACAGCCTTTTTTTCTAAATTACCTATACCATGGGATACCATGATAGAAAAAAAATACAACAGTCTTAGAGCTAGAGGTATTCCACACAATACAGGAGCTTTAAAAAAGGCTTGTATGGAAACTGTTAAGAAAACTTGCCAGCTACAAAAAGCAAATAATCATCTATCCAAATACATACATAAATCAGACATTAAAACTTCTTGTTGTCCGAAATATGATCCTGATATTAATTATCAGTTTGGTTGTCCCCCAGTATACGGGTTTAACAAACCATATTTTCCCAAGAAACCAAAATACGGGAAAAAATCTAAAGACCATAAACCTAGATTCAAGAAGAAAAAATACAAGGTATCCAGAAAGAAATGGAAACCTGAACATAAGGAAAAATATAAAGGGTCAAAGAAATATAAAAAACGAAAGTTTATCAAAACAAATCAATCAGGTATGAAAAAGAATTGTACATGTTTTAAATGTGGCAAAGAAGGACATTATGCATCAGAATGTACTGTAAGCATCAAAACTATATGGTTAAATGAGTTAGAAAGGTATGATATACATACTGGAACTATAGAAGAAGTCCTTAGTGATAACTCTTCTATATATGAGATTGAAACCATATATGAAAAAAGTCCTTTAAATTCTGATTCTTCTGAAACAGAAGAATTCAATATAAACATGTTAACATTTAACAAAACATACCATTTTATACAAATAATACCTTTGTCCAAAACTGCAATATTACCCAAAAGGGAATCATTGAAATTTCCAGGACATATACTATATGCTAACAATCATTATAGCATAAGAAGATATCAGTCTATAGAAATTTACTTAGATCTGATTATAAGAATACCTTATGGTTATTATGGAGAAATTAAAAGTCTAAGACATCATACTCTTAGAAATATTTTCATTACTTATGGAATAATAGAATCTATGACAGATCAAAACATAAGTATAATAATGAAAAGTACAAGTTTAGATGATAATCCATATCAAATTCCTTTAGGTACTCCTATAGGAATACTTATAATCCATAAATATGAAGATTTAGCAATGGTTAAACAAGACATTTTACTTTCAACATCTCCACCTCTTAGTCCAAAGTTTACCCCTGGACAATCTTCAAAAGAATCTATGTTTGAATACAGAGTATATATGAATACATTGACGAATATAGAACCGCAAGAGATTCATAAAATTACTAAACTTCCATCAGATAGAAAATCTGAAGCAAAAATATCCTAAGAAGAAATATTTACACATTGGGTTAATCCAAATAAAGATTACTGGTCTATTCAGATCTGGAATAGACACACCAATTATGATAATATGCTGTGATGAAAGAATCATCAATAATCCTCTAAATAGTATATTAGGAGGAGCAAAATCCAATTTAGCAAATAGAATATTTGGAGTAAATATACATCCTGATTTTTGCATAAGCCTATATGACACAAATATAGAAAAGGCTTGTACTCTATCTATCAATCTCAAAGGAATTGAAATGCTTCCTGGATCTCAAGTATTGGGAATACAATGGGAACACTGTTTAGCACTAAATGAAACATCTACTTTTAGATCTATTACACCAACTCAATTTATTAAACTCTTTGAAGTTGGAAATGGAAAAATAATCCAACCAAAATTGGTCAATATACGACATCTAAGGTATGATAATGAGATGCAAATATTTTTGAAAACTTTAAAACCAAAAACACATCTCCCTATAGAAACATTTATTGCTTCAGGCAATACTATTTCTACTACAATCATAAATCCAAGTATTCCAAGAAGTCTTAGTACCTCTGGATACAGAAATACCAATTTATTTGTTGAACAAGCTAGACCCAAAGGAACCTGGTTCCAAGGTTCTTCTCAAGACCAAACTTTCATGAGAAATATAATTCAGGACTTGGAGATCTCTGATCAGGTATACCATCCTTTACCTGAGTTTTACAAACTACTAGATCTTTGTAAAATACAAACAGAGAAAACCAGACAGTTGGAAGCTGAAATCACAGTCCACAAGATGATTGGCTTGAATCAACAAAATATGATTCCAGATGACCAGCTAAGGGATTTTTTTAGACAACTGGAAGCCACAGATGTCATTTCCATCCTGCAGCATCACAAGCTCATCTTCAACAAAAATAATTCTCCTAGAATTATCACTGGCTTTCAAGAAATACCAAAGTGTAGCAAGGCCATTAAACTGGGGTTGGTCCATGAACTCTTCTTAAATTCCTCTCATCCCGAAGAGTTCCAGGATATTATACCTCCTATATGCCTAAAGATTGTCAAAGCTTACACGACATGGTACCAGACTACTTTCTTCTTCCAGTTTCCCAAGAATGCTGCCTGGAGTAGGTTAAAACTCTATCACTACAAATTTTTGGAATGTGATAGAGGAAGTCTGAAGGATGCATAGTGCTAAGATAAAGATTATGCACTATCCCAAGCTTGAGGGCTCTGGCAGATGCAGGAATATCTCCCAAGTAGACTGACAACCTGGGGTGTTCATATTTATTTTTGATTAATGCATCATCTTTGAGCAGGAGTTGGGGAATTTCTGTATCTTCTAGATGATGGAGGAAGAGGAGGAGATGTTCATGGGACAAGCAGTTCTGTTGATTCAGATCCACCATCTTGTTGACAATTGCCTCTGCCTCGAACTGTCTTGACCTTTCAGAATCAACTTCTAAAGAAGTAAGGAGTTGAGAGAACTCAGTGAGTGGACAGATTGCTATATCAGAAAGATTGCTTCTGGAAATGATGGTTTTGAGTTCTTCTTCTTCAGGCAAAGAACCCGAAAACCAAGTTCTTTCTTTCTGTTTTAGCTCTTGAGATTTGGAAAGAAAAGAGGATTGGCATAGCTTTCTTGCAAAATCTTGAACTCTGGAAAGCTTCTGTTGTAGCTTTTCTTGATGCTGTATGAAGTTTTGTAGGGCCTTCATAGAATAATGTGGGCTTTCAGATTGTTCTGAAAGGGGCTGGCTTTCAGGCTGTTCTGAAAGGGGAAGAGTATAGGTGGAAGAGCTTGGATCTTTGTGGAAGAAAGTCTTTTTGACTTGTTCAGTCATAAACTTGGGCTTTTTTGAGTGCTTTTCATCCATTGTTGGGTCTCGTTAATAGATCTGCAAGAATATTAGTAAATCCAGGAATATATTTAACATCATATTGGTATATCTCAAGATATAGAGCAATTCTTATTCTTCTGATGTTTTCTTCAGGATTATTTATTGTTCGTTTTTTTAAAAACTGAGATACAACTTTGTTGTCAGTTTCAATCACGAACTCCAAATATTCTATTTGCTAAATTGGATTTTTCTCCTCCTAATATACTATTTAGAGGATTATTGATGATTCTTTCATCACAGCATATTATCATAATTGGTGTGTCTATTCCAGATCTGAATAGACCAGTAATCTTTATTTGGATTAACCCAATGTGTAGCACTAAATGGGAACACAGTTTAGCACAAAATGAAATGCTTCCTGGATCTCAAGTATTGGGAATACAATGGGAACACTGTCTAGCACTAAATGAAATATCTACTTTTAGATCTATTACACCAACTCAATTTATTAAACTCTTTGAAGTTGGAAATGGAAAAATAATCCAACCAAAATTGGTCAATATACGACATCTAAGGTATGATAATGAGATGCAAATATTTTTGAAAACTTTAAAACCAAAAACACATCTCCCTATAGAAACATTTATTGCTTCAGGCAATACTATTTCTACTACAATCATAAATCCAAGTATTCCAAGAAGTCTTAGTACCTCTGGATACAGAAATACCAATTTATTTGTTGAACAAGCTAGACCCAGTACGTCTGCTTTAGAAAATCTTGAAAATACTCCTCTTGAAGGAAGGACTCAACGAATCCTTGACCTCCAAAAGAAATCAGAAGACCAACATATTATAAGACTACCATCAAGTTCTTTCGGTTTATCAAATGTCGGATCATCTTCATAAAACACCTCAGTTGCACATATACATTCCCATGACATTGATATTCCCTGATAAATCATGTCTTACTTTGCATACTCTACTAAACTCTGGTGCTGAAACTAGTCTTATTCATGAAAAATTTATTCCTACACCGTTATGGTTACCCCTCGACAAGCAAGCGAGGTTTTTGGTTCCGTATCTGGAGTATCTGGGAAGAAAGGAACCTATACCAATTATTCTCTTCTTTCCAAATATGGGAACTTCATGATCAAAGCCAGCAATTTGCTCATGGATGGGGTATTTATCCTAAACATGAATTCAATTATGAAGAACAAGCCTATGCTGCCGCTAAAGAATTCTTTATTGAAGCAGTAACTGATAGTCTTTGCGGGGCAAGATCTATTACTATTAGTGATAATATCATGCTCTATGATCACCTATCAGCTATTGAATCAACACAAAAGAAAATACAAAAGGTTATCCCTTTCCTTACCACTATTAACATCGGAAGAATTGGAAGGAAAGCCAGATCAGACTGCTGTCAAGAAAGGTATTTGATGATTATCAAAGAGGAAAAATTGTGAATTAAATGGAGCATAGTGGCGTAAGTTATTCATGCCAACAAGGCAGTCGACATTAAAGAAAGCAAATTCGAAAGTATAGTGATGAGAGATATTATGAATAGAGATAGAGAATTCTTCTAAGTAACATATGTTACACAGTCTTAGTTTTAAAAGAATATTTTCATCTATTCCTTCAGCATTAATATCTTCTCCAGTTAGATCACCTTATAGACTCTCCCGATGAAATCGCTCGATTACTCAAAAGCAGACGAAAAGGCGCTTTCTCATAAAGAAATAGAGGGAGATATACTCCACCAAAGAAATGGGAAAAGACTTTTGCATTCATTACCACAGCAGAAAGAAGCGAAGGAGAATTTCTATCTTTTATTCCATCGCTCAAACTCGCGTTTTTTCCGTCGATAGGGAAAACTAAGCCTGAGAAGCAATTTCTGTCTGGAACCTCATCTCATCTGACGGCTTCCGGTCTTTCTTTCTCGACGAACGAAGGCAAGCCTCGTGGTAGTCCCGAGATGCAGTACTCCTTCAGGCCGGACAAAGTGAGGTCGCTGTTCACAATAGTGCTGATAAAGAGGATATTGAACCCTCCCAGAACCAAAAAGAAAGACTCAACAAGGTGGATCGAAAGGACGATCCAGAATACTGCCCGTATCACCGATACGTAGACCACCCTCTCGAAGATTGTTGGGTGTTTCAGAATTGGATGCAAAGAGAGTACGAGGCAAGAAGGTTAGCCCTAGGTGAGGATGCGCTTCTCAATCCTCCGACTCAAAGCGACGATGTCCCGCACATTGCATGACCTGACGGTTCGAGAAAAGTCGACGTCGAATTCTGTGGGATGGTTGACGTGACTCCCCAGGATGCGTTTCTCGTCCATATTTTCCCAAGAAAACAAAATACAGGGAAAAATCTAAAGACCATAAACCTAGATTCAAGAAGAAAAAATACAAGGTATCCAGAAAGAAATGGAAACCTGAACATAAGGAAAAATATAAAGGGTCAAAGAAATATAAAAAACGAAAGTTTATCAAAACAAATCAATCAGGTATGAAAAAGAATTGTACATGTTTTTTACCATTCTAACAGATCCAAGTCTTTCTTTTGAAGATGAAGAAAATTTTGGAAAACTTAAGAAAGTTTGTAAAGTAGTTAGTTTTTGAGAAACTAAGTAGATTTGATCACTTAAATAATTAAGCAAACTATTTTGTTGTTCTACTGTACCATTACTTGGAAGATGAATACTATGTTCATGAGAATTTAGACTGAAAGGACATTCGTAAGATTCAGGAAGAACTAAAGCTCTAGACATTTCTGTGAAGAGGTTCTTATAAACTTAGACACGTTATTTCCTTCCTTTCTTTTACTAGATTAGATAACAGTATCGCTTTGACCCTGGTCTCTCCGGCAATATAACCTCTAAGGGTGGCTTTATCC